>JALLPH010000017.1:0-51359 GCA_036939855.1 Cyclotella choctawhatcheeana
ATCGCAAGAAAAACCAAAGTGCAGAAAAGAAACAAGAGCCATCTCACCGGATTATGCATTATACAATCACGTATACTTTCAAAATCAAAAATTGAAAAAGACGTTAGTGTAATAATACAATTTGCATTTGAATCTAACGTTTGTGCATGTCACTCGCGCTATTATCATTACACAAGAACACCGCCACAGATTCGTCGTCGAAAAATCTATCGTGGATACACAAATAAGACTGCTGAAAGCAGTATATAGTAGGTCTGGATCGTGTAGAGGGGCCGACGCTTGCCGCCGAGGGGCCGACGCTTGCCGCCGAGGGGCCGACGCTTGCCGCCGCTGAGCGTCGTAGTTCTGGTGCCAGTGACGGCTTCAGAATCTTCGGCATTGATGCCGCGGCGGAATAACTGATGGGTGTTGTGTCTTGTTGTGTTTGTTGATGGCGGACGTAGATATGTCATTTATCTAGGGCATCTATGGTATTTGTAAGTACGAGAGGGTAAGTAGGTAGCTGATGCGAAGCATGGTACTCCTACTCCCAAACTTTGGGACCAGACCGGCTTAAACAATGGTTAAAGTTAGGCCTAAAATTAAACCCAAAGTTCAAGTGGCAAGAAATTTCTTATCACTATCCTAAATAGTCTCCCTCACTCTCTCTTGAATCTCTCTCTTTCTTCGTCTCATCATCTTCTCTCATCTTCCAATCGCGATGGCGATCACTAAGAGACGAATAGACCTGTTCGGAGGAGCAATAACATGCTCCATCCCTTCTCACTGGCGTGACGTCTCAACAGTGCGACAGGTACCAGACAATCAGGAAGTCTATCAAGATTGCAGCGAGGAAACAGGTGCCGTATTGGTGGTCGAGATACTGCAGCATCACAACGTGAAGAATGAGGATGCGGCCGAGTTTTTCTTTAGAGATTTGGCAGAGAGTAATGGGTGCTTAGATGATAATGATTGGAGGTTAGTGTCGTCGAGGGTGATTTCGCGTGAAAATTATGGGGTTTCTTCCAATGACGAAGAAAAGAGCGAGGAGCAAATCATTCTGCGTACTCTGCTTGAGAACATACAACAAACCTCTGGTGCAAATAATAACTGCTGTGTTATCGCAATAGGATCCCAGAACGTGGTTCAGGGAAAAGCTTATACAGGTACGGGGGCTGCAGATGAGAAAACGATCTGCATAGAAATGTGCATCTTGAGATTAGAGCATGTTGAGACGGATTTATTAATAACATTGTCCTGCGACAAGAATAGAAAATTGAGTGCTGTAATGGAAGATGTATTATCGGGGTTTTGCGTCAAGGACTGGTCTCTTTTTGGTTGATGCTAAAAGTAACCTATGTTCATAATATGTTATCTGTACTAAGAATCTACACTGTCTACACCCTATCATAATGATATGGGTCTTCCTCTTTCGAGATATGGTACCTACTCTTTCTACCCTAATTCAATTTTGTCAGTGACATGGCCGCTGCCAAATTCGAGGCACTTTGGCTCCTCTTCACCTTTCTTCTAAAGTGCCTCGGTAGACTACTGTTAAATTGCGAAATATGACACTCCGTGACCAATCGATGGAATGTTTCCCAGTCATCTGGGACAGGATTCGCACCCCAAATCCCCACATTGTAACGTGCCGCCAGATTACGCATCGTCTCGGATCCATCCGGTTCAAACATCTGTTTCTGGAACTGCATGTAAACCCCATCAAGCATGCCGCCGTCCCCACCTCGAAGCCAACTGTCAAGTCTGGTGACCTGTTTTGGATTAGTGATGTCAACTTGCAACTCAAAATCAGACGACGGTGTTTGGGCAACTGTTATGAGTAGCAATTTTGGAAAATGTGGTCCTTGAAGGGCTGTTACGGGCTCGTTGGCTTGCTGCTGCTGTTGTTGGTCCATTAGGATACTAAGGCTTCCTCTGCTGACGTTACGATTATGACTTTGAACAGTCGGCAAAAATGAACTCGAAGAAGTTGTGGTCATGGCTTCTGCGGCGATATTCGTCATGCTAAGTCCAACTCCCAATCCAAAATGATCTCGCGAGTCTAAGCGATTGTGTCCTCCCAGCATTGACGGCAGGCGATTAGAAGACGGAATTCTGTTGTGACCAGGATGGGGTGGAGGGCTGGAAGAATGGATTCCAGATGGATGTACCATCGGACTGCAGGAGAGCCCATGCGGGTGTATCTTGGGGCTAACTGAAAGGCCGCCTATACTACTGCCAAATGCAATGCTTGAAGTCTTAGCGTGCAATGACTGACCATCGTATGCCTCTGCTACATCACTCTTTTTCTCTTCAAGTTGTTGGCCATACAATTGTTCAAACACCACTGCCATTTCTTTCCTCAATTGATGCATGATGTATACATCAAAACTCATGACAACAGCAACATGATCCATTAGAGCAGGGTGTCTTAGAAACAACTTCGCAAGTGCAGTTGAAGCCGCCATGTTTCCAGCCTTAATCTCTACTATCATTTTGGCATCATCACTGATTGCAGCTGCACTTCTCAATACATCGAAGAGGAGTGGCGGGCGAGCGCCAGACTTCAATGGGCAGTTCATAAGCTCTTTGTACGTTAAATCTTCTACTGCACGATTACATAAAGGAGAGCTCGGATCCATTCCTGTTTATCCAAAACAATGACAAATTATTGAAGTGAATGTAAGAAAATTTGAGAGACGAGAACAACATGCAAGAACCTTGTTGCAACTTACCCAAACGAGCAAAGTTATCGTCGTGAGCAAGAATGATTCTCTCATCCTTTGTTAGTCTAATATCGCATTCACATAGATGAATCCCACTAGACCAAGCCGCTTCATATGCCATCAAAGAGTTTTCCAGTGGTCTAACATCACTTAAATCATGAACAGAATGGAACCCTCGATGTGACACGAGAAAGGGAATATATACTGGGTCAATACCCTCCACCATACTCCGCAACCATGCCATCTCTTCCCTTCTTTTCTTGACAATAATTTCGTCCTGCGCTTTGCTAGTCTTTTGTTGGCTTTGAAAGTAATTCCCTTTCATAAACGCAGCAGTATCCTCAAAATCGCAATCAAGTATATTCAATCTTTTCATCCTCTCATCCTCGTCAGGATTATATTCATCACCATACTCCTCTTCATTCCCCAGCAACACACGAAGTATGGTCATTCCTGCTTCGAGCGAAGGCAGTGCTACAGTGAAATTGCTGCAATATACTTCGGGTAGAAGCATCGAGGATAATCTATACTGGGCCCTATCTCCTTTGTGCAGTTTATCAAATTTCTTTACCAGCTTCCGAAGAGCCTCCGCATTAATCAAAGAAATAGCATGTATATCCTTCAAGAAACTTAGTAACTCCTGTGCCTTCTCGGCATTCACCGTGGATACATATAATTGTAAGGCATCATCGGGAAGAGCTCCTCGAACTCCATCTTCTTCGGATTCAATGGCACTAAACACTTCCACCCAAAACGATTTCATGGCTCGTTCAAAATCAACAGAGGCGCGTTTTAACGCTATTCTCCATTCAGTTTGGAATCGATTTGCAAAGAAGTGAGCGTCGGCTTCAGAGTTATCATCATCATCGGTACTCTTGTATTCGTTGGAAATTGGGCGTGCATCAGAAGTAGTGCGATTGTGCCCAAGGAGCTGTCGCACTGCCGATGCCAACTCTGCTCCGGTCGTCGCACCCAGCGTTATATGATTATGCATGACTTGGGCATCGTCCTCTTCCATATCCCATGTCTGTTGTATGTCCCCATCCGTTGGAGGACTGACGGGTCGACTAGTTCGAGGAGTCTCATCTGGAGTTGGACGTGGAGGAGCTGGAGCTTCGGGATGTGGATCGATGCATGTCTTATGTTGGATTTCTTTGTAAGGGACTACATAGAAGGAGCGGCTATGGAGTTCGTTGGCTACAAAGAAGTCGACGTGACGGCCGAATTTCACCATGGTTGATGGTGTGTTTGAGTGAGGGTGATGATGATGTTGTTGTGTGTTGTGTGAGTTGTGAGCGATGATGTGTGTCATTCTGATGCGGTGGGCGAAGTTCGGCTATGGTTTTTTAGCGGGCGCACTGAACGACCGGATACACAGGGATAACCCTAAATGACTCTCCGGACTCTGGCCTAAATTTCCACCCCTCTATTGATTCCTACGTTGATTTTATAGAATGGCCCCACCAAAGATACGCTGATAAATTGGGCGGGTGTTCCGTCAAATCTCCATCAATCACAAGAATAATAGGCATAATATGCGAACTATGTCAACAACCCTCAACAACCAACAATTCTTCGTGCTTGATTCTTACCGACCCTTCTGATACCAAGTTGGCTGGGGTGAACTCGAAGTGATCAGGGGCTTCATTATCTACAAATTGAACTGGACTCTTTAAACTTAAGAAATACTAACAACCTCTCTAAGAATCATAACCAGTAGTTGAGTTGGCCGAGCCGAGATCAGGATATCGACAGTGAATACGAGATGAATCTTATTCGAACACTGTTACTATGTGCCGCTGCTTCTGCAGCATATGGCAGGCAATCTATTGAGACAGACGTAGATGCGTCACAAGGTCGTGGTAAGTCAACAGATAACTATGTCTTCATCAATCATTAAGATATGATACGTGAAACTGATATATATTTTGATTAGGCTCGCCGTCGCGTGATCTAGCTAGTGTAGGATCGAGAGATGACGGACATGAAGTAGCTGGTGTAGAGTATGTTGGTGATGTTATTTCCGAAGATGACAGATATGGTAAGCAAAACGTTCTCTGCTTTTGAAAATATCCTTTGCCTGGCGGCTAATCATCTGCTGTTCGCAAAAATATCTTTTTACTCAGAGATGGAATGGGAGACTAGAGATGTGAATGAGTCTTTGTTGATTGAGGATGAAATGGTCTCGCGATTAGAAAGGCATCTATCAAATCTGGAGGTGCAGCAGAAGTCGTCTCCTAAAAAGCACAGCCGCCCTGCTCTCAAGGGACAGTCGCTACGTGATCTCGAGGAGGACGAAGAGCTGTTTACTCATGATGTAAGAGACCTCGCCCATCTAAGACCTAAGCGAGGCAAAAAGAAAAACGGAAGAAACAAGAAGAAGGGTAAGAATAAGAAGAAAGGCAAGCGCGGCAAAAAGAATAAGAAGCAGAAAAAGAAGCAAGGCGGTAGGCCGAATAATAATGGAGGTGTCTACGATTTCGGTGACCAGGGAGTTGTTGGAAACAGCATACACAATAACTTATTCAACGACGACAATCGTAGAGCAGTGTGTCTCAAACCAGAAGATCCCTACCGAACGTGCTATTCAAGGACAGACGATCCCAATAGCAAGCTCAACAAAGATTATATTGATAGGTCTGGTTACAACTTTGGTATCAAGCTTTATAAGCAGAGTTACACCTACGTTGATCCTGCTTCTCTCGACCCCGCCTACAACACTCCTTTGGAGCCATACACGAAGCCCTACACGAAGTCAACCGAGAGGTTGGTGACCGATTTAATCTGGCTCACACTTCTTCAAGACGATACCAAGGTGGACTGCGACGCTGAAATCGCAATGGAAGAAGCTACGTTGAGATATCTCAAGAGCAAAATAGGCGGACCAAACACATTCGAACCCGTTTGTGTCTTTGTGAAAGATTTCATATACAAAAAGGAGAAGTTGCTGGATGGAAGCGGCGATGAAGTAGAATCTACTGTGCTGGCACTTGAAATCACTTATGTAATGAAAGATTCTTGGTATAATAAGAATCAGCGTCGGAATCTTGTTGAGTTAGATGAAGAAGATCGAGAGCTTCGAAAAAATAACAACAGATGCAAGCCTAAAGACAGGGTTCAATGCAGTTCACAAGTTGCGATCAATTCGGAAGTTGGTAAATATTGCAAACGCGTAGTGAGTATCATAATTTTTTGAGTTATGCAATCTCCAAGGCCTATCATTTAACTAATGCACTACTCCTTTTTCCTTTATTTACCAGGGTTGTGGCAGTACACGGTCAAATCGTGATCTACAAGCAAACAGGTTCAATAATGTAGTGAGATCGGAGACCCCCTTCAAACCAGAACAGACAAATGCACACCTAAAGATGGAAAATATCAACGACGTAGCTGTTTGCTCAACAAATAGATTCTCCCTTGAGGAGGAGGACGTCTCAACACTAACTTGCGACAAATTCAAAGACTATGGATGCATGTCAAAAAATGACGACCTACTTCCAATATTGACTGAGAGGGAGGGAGGATGTGGACCTGCAACGGAAATGCCGAGTATGTGATTTATGATGTTCAGGGTACTACTGTTATTCACAATTTTTTTCTCATCTGTTTCTTGTGGTTGTAATTCTTTCATAGCATTGTTCCCAACAAACTTCCCAAGTGAGTAACTTTTTAGTTTGAAGGCATGTATGTATACTTGTGCGTAAATCATTGTCTAATTTGGCACAACATTCATCCAGCTATGTTTCCAACACTCGAACCTAGTAAGTCATGCTGATTACTCTTCAGCAAAAGTGGTACAGACCTGACAAAACTTGCTCTTTCCTGAATTGATTAGCGCGCGAGCCAAAAATTGATAGCAAAGCAGGCAAACTTCTTGAGCCCACATTCTTACCGACATTCGTGAGTATTAGTTGCCTTTTCTGCTATGGTAGCTTGCCTTTTCTGCTATGGTAGCTTGAATTACAAGTGGTTAAATTTTTTTTGTTAATTTGTTGCAGTCGCCCTCAGTATCGCCAACTTTTGTAAGTATCTATTGTATTTTATCATTGCTATTATTTCCCTTGCTTGGTGACTTCTCAAGCTGCTTCGTTTCTTTTCAGTCGCCAAGCTTTTCGCCTACCTTGGTAAGCAGTAATGTTCATTTAGCTACTATGTACTTTTTGGATGACTTAATTTCTATTCCCTGATTGTTATCATCGTTGCAGTCACCCACACTGGAGACAGAAGAGCCCACTTTTTCTCCATCTTTGGTAAGCATCTAATTTCCATTTGATAACTTCCATCAAGTTAATAATGCACAATACTGATGATGTTCAACCAATGCAGTCACCCACAGAAGAGCCCACTGAATCACCTACCGTCAACCCGACTGTAACTCCAACGTTTAGCCCATCGGTGGTGAGATCATTTCTTAAAATTTTGACTTTGGCGGTATACATCAAGGGCTGCCGTCGGCTACAACATTATAATATAGACTAACAAAGCTCCTTCGCAATTGTTTCATTTCTTAGTCGCCCACAGTGTCACCAACATTTCAGCCAACCCTTTCACCCAGTAAGCATACCATTGAAACTAATTTTTCCACGTTTTGTTTCCAGATATCTCATCCTTATGCTCCTGAAATATAGCGAATGATCCAACTAAGAAACCAACCAGAAGGCCAACTGGAAAGCCAACCAAAAGTCCTACCTGTAAAGATCCTCCCTGCAAAGAACCTAAAGACAAAAAGAAGTTGTTTAAGAAGAAGAGAAATCCTTAAGATGTCATCCCAATTGAGAGGGAGATGTCTGTAGTGTATATGTTTCCAGTGTCATGTATGTCCACCTGATGCTATAATGATGTTACTAGCCAAAATATTGAAGAAAGGGTCACTTCCACTAGTATTGGTACTGTTAATATCTTCTGTGTGAACTCCCTATGAAGTAATTCAAACTGATTGATATTACTGGATTGATAACAGATACAATGGGTACCAACTAAAATACATCAAGTCTCTTTGTGGTACTAACTAAAAAAATTATTCCACGAATCTTTTTGCGCTTCACACACAACCAATGGAAAGAAACCTCCTTGTCATTATATATATATATCCCTGTACATCATATGAAACGTTCAATTTACCAGATTCATCAACCATTAATAACCATCAGGCCAAGCAACTCGGATCATCTCCAACAACAACTTCTCATAATCTCCCCTTGCCTCACTCCTAATCCTATCTTGCAATGACTTTCCGAACATCTTATTATGCTCGATCATAACTTTGGGTAGAATAGCTTGATATCTCAAAATAGCAGCACTCAACCCGATTTCATCCGTTCCAATCCCAGCGCAAGTGGATTTGATGTGCTCGGCCATAGTCTCGTAGGGCTTGAGTTTCATATTCAAATGAAAAATAGCGGCATCTTCAGCCTTTCCTCGCAGCTCTTTCTTCAGCGCCAGCTCCAAATTGTTGTCATACTTATTTACATAGGCAAGATTCACCATCTTGAGGTATTCAGGAGGGGCTTTGCAAATGATTTCAAACAGCTCCTTTTCGTCGGTACCAAACCTCTTTCCCTGACCTGCCTTGTAAAACGCTTTGGCATCTTCTTCCGCTTGGGATTCATTGTGACGAGACGGGTCAAACTCTTCTTCCATACCCTGCATACAGGCCATGGCCAACTTTTCAATATCCCCGCCGAGCTCTTTGGCTACTAGAATCGCGAGATCCTTGTTGTAACGTCTGTAATAAGCCTTTTTCAACATGGCGATCTCTGCATTGGACCTACCACAAATGACGGAATACAACAGTTTCTCATTGGTACCCATTCCCTTGGTAGCAATTCGAACAATCTTCGCCTCCGCATCGGGAATGGGAAGGGCTAGCAACTCAGTGAGCTGTCCAAAGTCTCCACTATTCTCCTTCTTCATCAAATCGTACAATTCCTTGTTGTACGTCGCCTTGTACTTGAGTGCAATGAGGTACCGCTCTTTCATACTCTTGGAGCCAAGGACTTTGATAAGAGTGTCTTCGTCGGTGCCGAGTCCTTGACATGCCTTGTGGATTTCGACGCACGCATCGTCGATTTCGGGGTAGAATTCTGGCTCGCTGGCTTCGGCGTTGTGCACTTCTTCTGGGTATAGATTGAGCGACATGATTTTATGTTATGCTGTTATTAGTCCTTCGCGTTTAGGATTATGATCGTTCAATGGGAAGCCCGCCTACAGCACGACAAAGAAAAACAAGAGTGCAAGATACAAGTCAAGAGCAAGATTGGATGCACCGAACAAACAAGCAGAGTGTTTCAGTAGGTTTCATTGGGTGAATCGTTTCCGAGAGTTGAATCTCACCAAATCTTTTCCCGCCTGAATCTATTTGACTCCCGCGAACGAACCGCGATAAAAGCACGACAGACACTACACTACCCTAGATAGTGGACCGTGGACCGTGGTAAAAGGTAAAAGGGGTTGGTTATGGTAAAAAAACTCTGCACCATACATGTCAGCCGTAATAAACGTAAGCAACGACGCCACCCCAATCGAGACTGGTCACAAATCAGTCCTCTTCTACTGGGCAGAATGGCACCCCTCATCTAGTTCCGGGGGGTCCTTCGACGTTGTGTTTAATGCCTTAGCCAAGGATGCAGCAGATGTCAAGTTCTACAGGGTGGAAGCTGAAGCTGCTTTGGGAGTTAGTAAGAAGTACAATGTAACCGCAGTGCCCACATTCATCTTTCTAGATAGCCAAGGATCCATCGTCGACCGCATCGACGGAGGAGAAGACGTCGCGAGAGTAACTCAATGCTATGCACGTCTCATCAACTCTCCTTCCTACGATAGTCCACAGGAACAACATCAACCATCACCCGTTCTTGACGATGCTCAAACCAAGAAATCGGCATTACACACACGACTTCAATCCATCATCACCTCATCACCCATTATGATCTTTATCAAAGGGACGCCGTCTGCCCCCCGTTGTGGTTTCTCTCGTCAGGCATGCGAAATTCTGACAATGCACAATTTACAGTTCGGCTACTTTGACATTCTCAATGATGACGAGGTGCGACAGGGCTTGAAGGAGTATAGTGATTGGCCCACTTATCCTCAATTATATGTTCGAGGGGAATTGATGGGGGGGCTCGATATTATGAAGGAGATGCAAGAGAGTGGAGATTTCGTGGAGCAGTTGGATGCCATGGAATTTGTCACGAAAGCGAGTGTTGATGGTAGTAGTGATACAAAGGAAGGTGCTTCTTTTTCACTCAATAAAAAACTTGAGCAACTGGTAAATAGACACCGAATCATGCTGTTTATGAAGGGCATACCCTCCTCCCCTCGTTGCGGATTCTCACGTCAAATTGTCGAGATACTTGACTCTTTCAACATATCCTATGATGCATTCAATATTCTTGAAGATGACGAAGTACGGCAGGGGCTCAAAGAATACAGTGATTGGCCCACTTATCCTCAGCTTTATGTTGAGGGAGATCTGGTGGGTGGATTGGATATCGTAAAAGAGATGGAAGAAAGTGGAGATTTGAAAGATCTATTGGTTGGAGTTATGAATGATTGATTGCAGCAGGTGACAAGTGCAACACTTGTGCTGTAACCTCAATAAAAGTATCGTTTATATTGATTAATTAACCATCTTCATCTTCGTACAAGTCTCCAATGTCAGGGTAGACCGTTTCAAAGCTAGAGTCGATCAAAGAAACTCTGTGGTAGATCTCTGCACCTACTATTAGCACGAACGTACTCGTTAGATGAAATGCACTGACCAGCACCCCATACTCACACCATTTGTCGCGAATTTGATAGATAAACATAAATGTCACAGCCAACATGATACCCATGCTAACTCCTCGATACATAACTTTGGTAGTAGCTGACAATTTATCAATTGACACACCCACCATGACAATAGAAAAGACATGTAGCAAAACATAAAGCCAAGACCAAGAACATTCTGCATATTCGGGGTAGCCTCTAAGCATTGTCTCTTCGTCTAATGTTCCTAGGAAACACTTCAATCCATCACTAAAATTTTCTCCTATTTGTTTGGAAGGATATAAGGTCGTCCAAGTGAGTCCATCTCCCATTCCTTGTAGACCAGTAAGATGCAGCTATTAATGTCAAATCTGAAAAAAAGAGATTGAATTAACAAGATGACTTACCTTGCAGACCATATGCAAGGGGACTAACTACAACGGCAAACAACAGTTGAAAGATGGAAAGAACTAGGTTCAATTTGTTCCGATCAATAGGCTGTCGTATTCTCGTCATTGTATGTTCTTTGTATAATTGAGACATCGCACTTGGGATTGCTGCGAGGCAAAACACTATTGTATTATAAGCTGTGCGCTCAGGGATGGCATCTTTCTTCGTGATGACGATCTGATAAAGGCTTAGAACAGCTGGGACTAAACCAATGATGATTGCAAGAAAGATCAATCCAGTACCAATGATATGATACTGGCTGAGACCCCCCCATCCTTGTACGGGTGGAGGTTGGGAAATCACATTCGGTGTTAAAGAGACGTCGTAATCATTTGTCCCGGTAATATCTTCTGAGCCATCCATGTGACGAATATTTGTTACGTGACGAGTGGAACCCGAATAGGCATGGGAAGAAGCAGCTGGAGATTCGTGTGAAAAATGAAAGCTACTTTCGTTATCATCTGTTATACGATTACGCGAGCACCTCCCGTCTGGATGTGAGCACTGTGTGAAGCTTTATTTGGGATTGTATACGAATGAAATGAGCGGCATAAAATGAAAGTCTTTTTTTTGAGAAGAACATGCATCTTACCAGGCAGTCAATGGGATGGTTGTTTGAACTAGAATGACGGTTAACACAGGTGGGACATGTGAACCACTGATAACACACAGTAGCAAGTATATTGTGTCCAGCACAGCCATCACTTAAAATAGAGGGAAATATCAAGGTTATTGAGTAAAAAAAAGCAGCAGATTAATGTTTGATACACTCTCAAGTGTAACTTACATCCAATGTCTGCAAGTGGAATAGGCAAACCATTAGCTACTAAAAAATCATGCCCTTCATCTTTTTTCTGCCTCCTCCTCCATTCCTCTCCTACTAGGACAATAAAACTAAGAAGAACTGCATGACCACCCACAATCAACTCTGCAGAAAATAAGCGAAATGGACCGACTCGATCCACCAACAGCTTAAAAGTAGACCTTTCAGATGCATACGACAAAGAAAGAAGGAGAAACCAAAACAACACAGCTGCTCGATTACGAGTTGGCGCAGTTGTTCCTGTAACTGCATTATAAATCACTGACGCTCTCGTGGGATTGCTGATTCTGGAGTTATCATCACAATCGATGGTCCCATAATTGGTCAACGAATTACGACGTGTTAGATTTGCATCAGGGCTATCCCACACATTGTCTACATCGGCTAATATCACAGCTCCCGCTCTAATTGTTGCTCCTATTCGGTTTACATGACGTCGAACTCGAGACCACACTGTATCCGGCAGTAACGACTCGTCTTCTTCGTAATCACTCCCTCCTTCTTCTGAATACGAGTAATCTATCGATTCATCGTAAGATGTCGCACGGGTGGGAGGTGCAGCCGAAGATGGTTCGGTATGGACTGATAAGTTAGTTTGCTCTGCAATGTGAGAAGATTCTGCCTCGCGTTGGCGTTGCTCTTCTTCCTCTTGGCGGTCCAAGACTGTCCCTAGCATGGTGCATACTCTATTTATTATTTGGTGAGAACTGCATCATCTGCATCCGCTATGCGGGGTGTGAGGTGTGAGGTGTGAGTGGTGGTGGTGGGTGGTGGTGGTTGGTGGTGGGAGCTCACACCAGCCTCACTCACACACAACCACAACACATCACACACACGCGACTACGCGACACTCCCAACCCCAACGTCCGCAACTCTCTCAATGAAACGTCGAACCGGGCGCAACGCCTATCCTCACACAGTGGCAACACCCAAATGAACGACAACAAGAGGTAAATGAACGCGAATGAGTCCAGCCGCTCTGTTCTAGCGTTTCGTTGCAATGTCTCAACACATAATATCATACATACCGGTTTTTACCAATTACCATTTGAAACTACAACATCATGAGAGTCATTGCTGCCATCCTAGCTGCCGTCATATTCACATCTTCTCCTGTTGATAGCAGAAGACATCGCGGCAGCGTAACCACTTCAACAACTGCTGCCTTGACTACTGATGCGGCAACCGATGCACCAGTTGAGGAGGAATTTAGTAAAAGGAAGCAGGCAAAGATGGAAATCGAAGAATTCGAGGAGGAGTTTGAAGAAGAGATCGAAGAAGTCGAAGAACTGACCGAGGAAACCGAAGAATTAGTAGAGCAAATTCAAGAAGAGTTGGCCGCTTCTTTGATTGAAATGAGAGAATCTCTATCCATGTCAACCCCAATGTCTCGGTTGAGGCATGGTGCCAAGGCAGGAGATAAGGAAGGGTATGGCTCAAAATCTAGCAAGAGTTATACTGACATTCCAACGTTCGCGCCTACAATCACTATTATGCCAACATCGTACTATCCGACTTACTACCCAACTATGGGAAAGTCAGGAAAGGCTGGGGACTCTGGTAAAGCAATGAAATTATTGTAGATTTCCGCAGCGAAGAATGAACTTCAGGAGAATGTAGGAAAACAGTCTTGCTTCCAAGAGACGCGACAATTTGTGTTTGTTGTCTAGAATGATATCTTCATTGACATCATGGTAGTGTATTAATCGATGTTACTAAGAAATAATCTAAGTGCCATGGCATAAGTGAACCACCTCATATCTTTTTGATTTTAAGAATATCATTATGGTTTAGTATTTGGGAGCCACCACGCTGAGAACAAGTACCCAGAAATGGCACTTGATTGAAAACATGGCTGTGTTCTATTCCATGTGTACCATAGTGTGTTTGTTAAGTAAGAGAGACAGGATTGTTGATTGTTGGTGGTTCAATCAAGGCTCAAGTCTCGCCGAAAAAATGGATGGTCTAACGGCTCTGCAAAAGTGTCATTGCAAACAACGCGCATTGCTTGGACTTCAACTGTAAAGCAATTGAGGGATCAAATATCGATTTGAAGTGAACCATTTTCAAAGAAAACAAGAGGAAAAACTACCATGAGATTGCTAGCTCTAACTGTCATTGCATTAGCAACCGCTCCTGTAGAAAGCAATCGACATCACAAGGGTCACGTTAGAAAGCATGAAGACGGAAAGAGTAAAAATGCCTTCACTGACCCAAAGCAGAATAACGAAACACATAAGAAGAAGCACGAGAGAAAGCACAAGGAAGATGGTATAGTTGAAGAGAGTGTTGTGAAAGAATCCAAGCCCGAAAAGCACAAGAAGGGCAAAACAGAAAAGAAGGATAAATCACATCCATCCAAAGTTTTGGACGACAACGAGGAGAGATCCATGCCCAATGAGGAAGTTTCATTACAACAATCCAAATCAATACAGGTCGTAGACGATGATGAGGAGGAATCAGTGCCCGAGAAAGGCTGGCGACTATGGCAAAGCAAGGAAAAGGTAGATTCATACAGCAAATAATGAACTTAGGTGAATGTAGGAATTCAACCTGCTTGAAAGTCGCCGATTTGTGTACATGTGATCCAGAATTATAATTCCATTGATATTATAATATATTGTGTAATATATGTCTTATTGGTTGAGTTCTATGGAAATGACTAAGAGTCGTGGAAGTAAGAAGTATTTTAACAACTCCTAATCTATTTCTTTACGGTTCCATCAGATGAAGAAGCTCAGTTTGCTTGGACGGACTGGATCATATGATTGATAGTGTCTAGGCCTCGCCTAAAAGTGTATTCTCGTGCTCGTGTAGTTGGCTGTGCGTGGCTTATTAGGCTCACGAAAATGTTGTCATTGCAAACAACGCGCACTCATCAAACATCAACACATTGCAGCAATTGGGATGGAATGAAAATCCGATTTGATGATATGAAGAGCCTTATCATGAGATTGCAACCATCTGCAACCATACTAGCGCTAATCTGTCATTGGTTTGCGTTGGCAAGACGTGGTAGCAATGCCACCGCCCAAACGCCGTCACCCGTCACTAGATCACAGCCACAACAGACAACAGAAGCCACCCATCACCCCATCACCCTGGTAGTACCCTCACCGACATTCATATGCCGCAATGGTATGCATCACCTTCTTCATTCTAGTCTCACTTTTCAGGGCTCATGCTTTTATAAAACCTACCATCCAGCCCATCGATCGCATCCCGGCTGGATACTACGGTTCAGATTCAGGCAACGAAGACAGATTCAGGCAACAAAGACATGCCAATCGATCCCGAGAATGACGAACTCTTGAGAGAACTTCAAATGACGAAGAAAAGTATGTTTGGCACAGACATTCCAATCGACGAGGAACTTAGACAATCTGCTATCAATGCCGAAAATGCTTTCCTTGAAGCTATGCTGGAACAAACCAGTCAGTTCAAACAATTAAAGTCAGAACTGGGATCAGATCGTGCTGTGGAAATGTTCATGGGCAGAATACAGGAGGCGGATGCTCAAAGAGACGAAACGTCTCAGAACGTTAAAGACGATCCTAGTTGGGATCAAGACTTTGTTAAAAAGATAAAGAAATCGCAAATTCAAGGAATAATTAGTGACGAAGACACAACATCCTGGCAGTAGAATGACTGGGTCTAATATTTACAATCTACAACACAATCTACAACAACAAACCAATTTAACTTATCAAAAGCTATAAATGGTCTCCTGCACTATACCACAAATTTTTATCTTTTTAATGACGTCGGCAGGAGCAACCACAAAGCAACCGGCTCTGTCATCACTTATGCAAAACAGATCCAGAAATGACATTCTCTTCGGAAGTACTCCTTTCAATGCGTCTCCAAAGTGTAGTGGCAAATGGCGAACGAGCTTAAATTTTTCATCATTTAATGTTGCTAAATGAAAACCATCTCCATTGTATGATGTTTCAGTTTTGGGACGAGTAAAATGTAGATGATTTGACACAATGCTGAAGCGAGTATTGACCCTCATACGTGGAAGTATGGTTGGGGGATCAAAGCGCTTTGATATCCTGCAAACTGCATCTATAGATTTTTGTACTTTCTCAGCTGTTTTGTAATCGACGGGTGTATGAGCGATTGAGTTTGTATAATTGCCAGCATGGTTTGCATTTGTTCCTTCTACGTGTTCACGTAGGTTAACTTCCATTAGTCCCACATCGGGTCTGACGAGATTCCAAAACCATGATGCTATTATGTTTCCGCATGTGACTCTATTGATAACGTTTCCCTTATGATTCTTAATGATCAAATCATCCAACGGAGATTTAAATATGCAGTGCAACGACTGATTTTCCCCACTTGTTCGTTCGTGTTGCAGTTTGGTTTTCTTCATGTCCATTAACCATTCACTTTTGACTTCAAACAGTATACCTTGAATGTCAGCAGTTTGCTCAAGCTCATCATTTATGAAGAACTTTTCCCACGAAGAATCTGCAGTGATATGTTCAACATATGTAGATTCAACAGTCCCCATCAATTTTTTCACACCAGCATCAAACTCTTGCACTCGAGTGGGATTGAGCGATATAATATCTGATCCGATCAACATATCATAGATCCTGAAGAATGTATAGTCATCTCCGAATACATTTGACATGCTCACAACCAAAGTGAATCCATCATCTGATGACGCATCAGAACATAAATGCTCGGGTATTATTGATACTTTGAAGAGAGCCTCTTGCGTATTGTTCAAGATATCACTGTTTGCTTTCACTGATACAGAACATGCATGGAATCTATTTTCAAGATCTGTATACGAAGTAGTCCTGCCCAAGTGTACCAGCCCCCTAGGAAGTAATTGAAACATACCTGGATGCAGTGATGGAGGTTTGTCATACCATATCCTAATGGGTGTATTGTCAGTATCGTAATCTTCTCCTTTGCCGCCTTTCGCTAAGCATCCTCCAAGCCAAGGATTCTTTTGAACAATTTCATTTAATCTATCCCAAAGTATAGCTGCAGCATTCGATGGATTGCCTTCGTAGAATGCAATAGTTTGTATCGGTTGTTGTTCAATGAATCTCAATTCAGAAGGAAGCAGATCTATTGATGTTAATCCCTGCAAAATGGATGGGTCAACTGATGCCGCCTCTTCACTGACGAGCTGTTTCGAGTAATGATGTGCAGCTGCCGCCGCAGCGGCTATTGCAATGAATACTGGCATTGTTTCGTTCGCTTCTATTCTTTTATTGTCGATTTTTTAGGCGGGAACTAGCCGCCCACTATCGACAGTGTGTACAGTGTCACTTATTCTCACTTCTGCATCTTTCCCTAGTTGCCAGCTCAACAGCCAACAGCCCAAACCACAACCCAAGACAGAATTCAATGATAAGCTTTTGTTATGGTAGTACAGGCAATGCATAGCTATCATCGTTCCAAGAATGTCATACTTTTAGAATAAGACACTAATACATACCATCAGCTGCACCTGCACCTACCTGCACCATGACACTGTCATCGACCGCCGGATTTGCATTTGTTGCAATTTTGATTTCTGTAACTGTAAATCCAACGGAATCGTTTGTCCAACATAAGCTGTCATTGGTTGGCAACATTAGCCATACTCATCACATGACAAAAGATTTGAACATTGACGAAGCTAGAAAGCATCTCGAAAAAGGCTACACTAAGCAATTTTTCTCAAGAAAGCCTCTTAAGCTGGACTACAGAACATCACGTCGTTGGATTCAAAGGAATTGGAATCCTAAAACCAAAGAAGAATTTTATGACCTTGTGGCGAATGGAAATTTGAGGACACCATATATATCCAAGCAGCCAGAAAAGTATTACGGAGATAGGGGGGAATGGATAAGTTGGGATCATTACTTGTTGGTCACGGATGAGGATGATGAACAAAGTGGCACCGTCGGGCAGCAAATGACTAGGTGGGGCTAGAGAGGTTACTGTTGTACTACTGATTAAACAAACAGAATGATTTAAAACTTCGACACATAACTTAAAGAGTTTGAAAGCTATGTTGGAAACCTTTTGCAGTAGAATAATATGCACACTATCTCTTGAATTGTTGTTTGCTAGGATCACAGCTTTCCAGGAAAGTGCACCACAATTAAAAGAGTACTTGCCAAACTACCGTCAATGTCAATATCACCTTCCACCAAACCAACGCTGCCTGCAGGTCCTTGTAGTGGCACAATGGCTACATCACCTCCTAGTTCTTTTACGCTCGATACAAATGAATCTCGGCAGCCTTCAGTACGTTCCTCTTTTGGATCGGATATGAGAGCATAACCTCCATCGTTTGGTTGCATGAGGCTATGTATTTTTCTTGCTAGTTTTTTCATAGAGGCTGGCTCGTACAGAATATCTGAAGCTAGAATTGTTGTGTATTGGTTGTCGTATATGCTAGAACCGAGTCCCAAATCTCTATAACCAATGTTCTTGATTTTCGAGTTGCCGTCCCCACTTTCATTTGATACTGTCCAATCATCAACTGAAGCCCGAACTATTGTCAGAGACAACGAATCAGATGCTTCTTTATCAGATTCTGCATGGACCAAAGCAGCAGTATTCAACTTGTTCATAGCAGCACTTGACATCACACAGTGCAACGCATAAGGTTCTCTATCAAGAAATGTAACAGTTCTTTTGGATGGGATAGAACTTGACATGGTTGCATATGCCAAGCCTGCCACACCCAACCCACACCCAAGTTCCACAACATGTGAAGTAGTCTTCAGTGCATCAACCGCTTGGTCTACCAAATCTACACCATAGCGACTGCTTGGGTTCGAGGAATGAAACGACCTCTTAATAAACCTCGCCATAGACAACGCAGTCGGCCAAACACGTCCCCAACTGGGATCCCCCTCCGATTGTCTTTTGGTATAAGCAAGCCACTCCCAAAGTTCTTCCATACCAGGAGGTCTAATGAGAATAAGATCGGTACGAAGAGTTGTATTGTTTCCACTCTCATCTCTACACTCGGTAACGATGGGTAGGAGATCCTCGACTAAAGGAGGTAAAGAGAACCCACCAGAGCTAAGTGGTCGGGGGTAGTTCGCTGCCGCTGTGCTACTTGACATGGATATGAATCTTGCAGTGGATTGGATAGTATGGCGTCTTGATGGGGTAAATGTAAAACTTTTAATCGGAGAAAGCGCTAATGAAATGGCCGCAGAAGGCAAAGCTGCTCTCATTTTAGATCATGACTGAAGAATCATACATACATCATGAACATGTCGATACACCGATCGTTGATGCCACCTTCATCCTTTTTATCTAATAGAGCTAAGAGAGGATGAATCAAGGGATTACCTTTAAAACAGATATTTTTGTTATTTGAAATCATTAGCAAATGAAAATCACTTAAAAAAGGTATTATCTTTTCTCAATCCTCTGTCATCGTATCTACCATATGCCTTGTTCTCGCGTCAAACAAGTCCCATCACACATACAACAGCATAGATACAACAACCTCCACATTCCCACCTGAAACCACCAATGTGCAAGAGACTTACACTTATACTAATTGTCAAACGTGACACAGAAATTAGATAGCTTGCATTGGTATTTTTTGCTTAGGTAGGTCCAAAATGAAAATGATAAACCATCAGAAGATAGGCTCAAGATATTTTGTAGTATTATGTACACTCATCCAGTAGAAGACTTAATGCCACATCCTTCCTCACCCCTAACTTGCATCAAAACCTCATCAATAATATGAGCAACCTCCAAACTATCTGCCCAAGTAAAGCAATCGCATTGAGTCTTTCCCTCTTGAAGAGCCTTGCCAACCTCATCAATTTGGTGTACAAATCCAATAGAGCCTGGGTTGTTCCACGTCCCAAACGGATCATCTCGAAGAGGGAACCGATACACTGTTTCATCTGATTCTCCTCTTCCCAAATCTCGAAAGACTCTCAATTGTTGAGGAATATGGAATGGACCATCAATGACGACTCGTCCTTTCGTACCCTGTAGCACTGCCCGTTCTTCAGTGTTGGCTGCTCCAGTGAGAACAAATTGCATCATTCCATCTTGTTCTATCATTTCATTACCACCACGTTCATACGTGACATTTGCCATGACAGAATAATCGACTCCATTCATCTTATTGCCGGTGGCTTGAACGTGCTTCACCTTCCCATTTGGAAAGGCAAGTGTACCAAATTGAGCAATGTACATTCCAATGTCTAATGTTATACCTCCCGAAGATGACATCCAATGCCTATCGTTCGCTGGGATGTTAGCCATACTGTAACCAAAGTCAGCTTGTACGTAGACAATAGGCCCAATTTCATTAGAACGGATGATTTCTCGGAGCTTCTTCATTGCCGGAAAGCAACGCGTCCACATTCCTTCCCTATTTTTCGATCGGTCGAGATAACGCGAGAGCGATCAGATGATGTCTTTTTTTCTTAAGCTCATAATCAGTTCTCTGGAGATATATTATGGCACTGCAGAAAACGAAAGACTCACATGAGGAATACATTCTGTTTCCTAGCCAATTCAATCAACTCTGCGACATCCTCCGGATTCAAAGCCATGGGTTTCTCACAAACCACGGGTTTACCCGCTAAGATCGCCTCTCTTGTCCACTGCACATGATGATCTGCAATGGTCCCGATGTAGACCACGTCAACTTGGTCGCTGCGGATGAGATCGGAGTACGAGTTGTAAATGTTGGGTATGTTGTGCTCCGCGGCAAATTTGGCGGCGGTGACAGGTGAACGTGCTGCTATTGCTGCGGCCTGTCAGGTGTCATGACAAACTGCAATGTTAGGTTGTACACAGTTGGCATTATTGATGTCGTTTTTGAAAACTAACTAACCTCAGCTCCCTCAGTCACACGAATTGCTTTTACGTAATCACTCGAGATCCGACCCGCGCTCAATATGCCCCATCGAATGGGATTGGCAGGAGATAGAATTCTTGTGGATGATGATAATAAGCGGATTGTTGGAGAGAAGATTGCCATGGTTTGCTCTTTAGCCACAAAGTACGGAATGGAAATGAGAGATCGAAAATCGAAACAAAGAGAATTTCTTATCGATAATCAAACCTTTACTATCGCTCCCGCTTTTATTAACCCGTTTAAGAAAAAAACTCCCGTTACCCGTTACGCTCCCCGCCCGGCGCCCGCCCTAGCCCTAGCCCTAGCCCTAGGTAGATAGCCCTGCCATTCATTCAATATTTGGAAAGGGGAAAACGAAACAATGCATTAAAAACTTCATCTGATCTTCTGTATCACCACCGTTATTTGCTCTCAATCAACTTCGATCTTCGATGGTGAGTTATTATTTGCCTGTCCGTTTTTTTGTTTGTTGGAAGATGCGCCATCCAGTCATCGCCTTCACTGTTGGGGTTGAGGAATCATCATCTTATGCTCCACACGAACACAGAGATGATAATCAGCAAAGCACCCTCTCTTGTTGGTAGAGGGATGAGGGAACATAATTATAATACACTCTATTTGATTCACGCTGCAGTGTAACACCTCTCTGTAAGAAATGAGTTTGACTGCCGGAGTTGTTTGAGGCAGACCAACACGCGTCATATGATGTACTCAATTTGAACGTGATTGGGTGCGGTGTTTTTCTTCTCTGTTATATTCTTGAAATTATATTTATGTGGACTCCATTGTTTTTTTTTAACCTAACATCTCCTATGTCTTCCGTTTGATTGTTATGCTTTAGGGATAAATAAATCATTTCCCGTCTGAATTACACAACATGATATCAGGGTCCCCTGGTTTTTAAGCCCTTAAAACAATAACTTACCATGTTTGTCCCGGACTGGTCTTCCCTGGGGCAAGAATCCAATAACGCCACCGAAGGCAATAATGAAACTACAACAACTGATTTTACCGGTAATGGTGATGACCCTCACAATAATACAGCCAACCCCACCTCCGAGGCAGCAGATACAGAAGTCAGTTCTATCGAACTTACTCATGACTACACCACAGGTGTTACTACCGTAACTTCCGATGAAGAAGAAGATGGCATGAATCAATGTGCCATGTGGACATCAACGTCCCCTAAAGAAGAGGAAGATTATAGTTACAACAACAACGCTGCTGCTACTTCTGATACCTATAGTGACCCCAATCACGTCTTGAGTTCGTTTGGCGGAGGAGATATATGGACCACCGAGGGATTCTCGTTTGAGTCACCGCTGAAAGATTTATTGGACTCTAATGTTTACAGTTTGGTTGACTTATTGGAGCAGGATGAACTGTTGCAGGAATTGCGTGGATGTGAAGATCGGTTGATAAGTTACTTCTCAAAGCCTGAGGTAGTGGCTGGATTGGTGGAGTGTATAATTTGCGAGGTACCGTATGTGAATGAAGAGGGGGGGAAGGAAAGATGGTGCCAGGAAGAGAAAGAAAGAAGGGAGAGAATGGCCGAGGAGAAACAAGGGGGGACGGGCATCAATAACATGTCACAGTTGAACGAAAGCATTGACAACGACGATGACACTGGGCTCAACAGTTGCGATCCAACTATTCTGGACACAACAAATGAAATTGAGGCTACTTGGACCACCCCGTCCAAGAACCCGCAGCTTATATCATCAAAACAAGAAGCAACAACAGAGAATCAAATCTCTCTCGAAGAGGAGTATGATTTGAGATACTTTAGATACCCCTATATGGCATGTGAAGTACTCTGCTCCGATGTTGGTGATACATTGGATGTGTTGATAAATGGTTGTGTCCAAGATATAACCATAGATGACGACGATGACAGTTTATTAAATGGAAGCGATGGAGTCACTCTTCAACAATCCAAGTCACAAGAAAAAGAAGAATTGTATGACAATATTGATGTTTCCTTGGACGCACTCGATGAAAAGTCATCAACTGAGCTGAATGATCACAGTTCACATCAGCCAAACCCACCCCCAACACCACGAAATCAACCAGTACAAAATACTCGAATACTGGACCTCTTATTCTCTGTCGTCATTGACACACCTCCATTCTCCCTTGATGATCGCCGGGCAGGTTATTTTGAAAAACTCTTAGTCATTCTTTTTCGGAAGTATTCTCAGACCATGTCAGATTTCATGAATACACCGCTTATTGAAACTGAAATGTCGAAGGCGAAAATCCACATAATATCCAGCACTAATAACGATGCGGATGATTCAGCTTATGTGTCGCTGATGCCTAGTATGGATAGTGTGGGGACCGAGGACGAAAGCCAACTGATATCTTCTAATCTGAGACCATTACTCAGCCCCATCAAGACTCAATTACCAGTATCAGATGGCCCTCATGTTGACACACCGCCCATGCTGATGTGCGCATTGTTTGATAACCTCCATTCACATTCAATCATGCATATTGTTCAACGTTTGCTACTGCCCTCCGCAGCACGCCAGCAGCAAAAATCAAAAGATGTGGATTCAAAATCTGATCAAGACACGGGAAGTTGTAGTCCTAATAGTGACATGAATGATAGATTCATGAGTGCTATCAGTGAAATGAATAATGCGGCAGACCAAAACCACAATGATGATGAAGAAGGTATGGCTGATGATGACATAGACAATCCAATTGATCACTTATTTCAGTGTGACTGGTCCGAGCATCCACTCCATGCACTAGAACTGTTGCTGTCACGTTTAGATGGGCAAGTTGATGAGCCTTATCTGATGAAGTACAACTTTCCCACTGGCTATGATGAATCACTGTTACAGGCAGAAAATGGCGCCGATTCGAATGATACCAAAACATATGACGCGAAAATGTCTTGTGCACATCATGCGTCTGAGATTCTTGTTGGAATAATACAAAACTCTCCTTTAGACTCGGCTGCCATCATGGCCTTGTCGTCGGAACCCTTCTTGAGTCAGATAATTCAAATGTCATCGTGTTCAACTGGTACGAAAAAGATGCAAACAATAGTCCCTTATGAATCAACCATGACTTGTGCCATGACAGTCCTGGAACACTTGATTCTTCAACTTGGGGGGTATGGATCAGTGACTGCGCTAGCAGCATCTGGGAACAGCATGGAGAAGGGTATAGTATCACCCTCCCCCGTGAAAGAAACAGACGTATCATTTAGCCTCACAGAACTTGGTCCACACACCCCGGTCTCTTCACCTGCTCCACCTGACGTCATTCCAACCATTGCTACAACTGCTACGCTTTTGAGACATCTCCCAAACCTTCTCGAAGATTTTTCATCACTCTTGGTACATCCTGACGCGAAAATATGGTCAACTCCTGTACAATACATGCATAGCCAGTCACAACCAATCCTTGGAACTATTCGTATTCGCATTATTCGTCTCATCGAGTCTCTTGTTTTATTGGGAGATCCTGTGGCTGATTTACTCCTCCAACAAAGTGACTGCATAGAGTGCTGTTTGAATCTGTTTTGGGAATTCGAATGGTGCTCAATGTTACATCAGAGTGTAACTAACTTCGTTGTCCATGTCTTAGAGGCTGGTGATGATCGAGCTGGCTTACAAGATTACTTGATTGTGAGGTGTCAGTTGCTGGAAAAGGTGCTAAATTCTTTCACCTCTGATGCATATCCCACAAATGAATTCAATCAAAATCGCAAAATCGAAGCCATTGGGGTGAATGATGATGCTCTTGCAGTGGCAATGAAAACAATATACACCAATCCTGTAACATCGTCTCTAGAGAGTCTTGATGGTAGTGAAAGCGACAACAGCTGTAAGGAGCGTCTTGTCGATGGGGACGAGAATGAAGCTGTTGCTCTCGTATCAGAGGATGACATTGAATCTGCAATGGAAAAAGAAGAGCAAGATAATCAAGCTATGAATACAAGCCTTAATAGTTGTACTGCTCCCGAAGATCCTACAATCCCACAAACACCTGCTAATGATGACAAATTGGCATATCGAAGAGGATATATGGGCCACGTCATCATCATATCCCAGGCGCTTGTGAAGGCTTGTAACTTGACTTCTCAGTACAGTGTTACCCCGAACAACCAGACCGAAAAGAGCCAAGATAATGGACCACCACAGGTTGATGATTTTTTGCAAAACGCCATCATGACAGCTGAATTCGAACACTGTGCAGTTCATTTGTTATCGGAAGATAGCCCCCCATGTTCAAAGAAGCGTTTGGATACGTCTCCAACTCGAATCGGAGACAATAATTTGCCAATGTCCCCTATTTCAAAGGATCCATGTTCGCCCAATGATGTAGAATCAATTACTCAATCACCACTTGATTGCAAAAATGGTGAAGACTTAGAGGATGTGTCACATTTACAAAGGACTATTCGCCAACACCCACTTGCCGAAAGATGGATATCTTTTGTGTCGACCACACTGGCTTATGAAATTGCATTGCAGTCCTCACCCTTGGGAGGGCAGCCTATGAATAAAAATTCTGCAGTTGGTTCAGACTCAAAAAACCAATTCGCCTCTGTCATCAACGATGAACCCAACAGTGATTTTCTTGGTCACAAAGGTGTATTTGGAATCATTGATGGTGATTTTGATATGAACGAGGCCGAAATAGATATTGCCGCAGAGATGATGGAATCCTTGACTTTAAACTCAAATAACATCAAAGACTCTCAAATCAATGGGAAGAATGGGATAGCCAGTGGAACACTGACGGGGAATGAGGGAAGTAATGGTCATATAAGAAACATCGGCAACTTTGGCTCATTGATACAGAGTAACAGTTGTAGCACTGAGTCCAAAGGCTATGTCTACGATGACCCACTTGGCAGTATATGCCAATTTGAACATGGTGATAGCAGCGATGAAGAAGACATGGACTTTGCACCAAAAGCAGCTAGCTTCGACAAAGAGGCTAGCAAGAAGAGCTTATCTAAATCAAATTCAACAGATGAAGAAGATTCGGCACCACCAGTTCTCGATTTGTTTACCGGAAATTTCGCCGAGAACTTCACCAATGATCACTCTCAGCCTTCAACTGAACAAGAGAGCTCTACTGACATTACTTGGGCGAATTTTGCGAATTTTGATGACATTGCATTTGAAGAAGAGGCTGCTACACCAAGTGCTACTGCGAAAATTGTGTAATAAATGGTCATTAGTTTAAACACATACAAAATCAATACAGCAAATAGGCAACCCTCGATGGTGGTCTATTATCTTGCTTCATTTTTGTTCTAGATACAATACAGGTGAAAGGAAAGGATACACTAGTTCACATCCTCTGCAATTCTGATGAAAAGAAGTCTAAAGGTTTCCTCTGAAGGCTAGTTCTCGTGTTCATTAAGTTAAAACACAATAAGAGTTGGTTCGGGGCTTGGTTGTGGAGTGATGAAAATTGGCTCAGGAGAAGGCTGCGCAGTTGGCTTTTAATGTCGGAGAAAAAGCAACAATGTCAATATACGCGGCAGGTAATAACATGTTGTGTAGTGCTTCTTTTCTTACCACTGGGGTTGGTTCTGGTGTTGGATGAAGTGAGGGTAAAGGGGTCGGAGCTTCAATTGGACTTTGAGTGAAGACGCCACATATATCAAACAGTAGACACCCCTCTGGAAAAGAACCAAATTGGTCCTCACAGCATTGTTGGAGAGAGTCTTAAAAAAGGGCAACTTAGAAACGAGTGTGTAAAGATTAAATCAGCACAATTGGAATTGGTAACATCACTTACCATACTCTCCTCCTGCAAATTCATTGGTACACACCATAACTCCCGGTGAAGCACTGGACACAGAGTAAGAAAAATTTCTTTCTGAACACTCAGTCGGCTGAAACGTAGGTTCGGGAGTAGGGATATTAGTTGATGAAAGGCTTGGCTCACTGAATATGATTAGGCAGAAAAGATAGATTGGCGTTCAGAGTATGAAGAAAGACGTTTGAAGCTTTAAACATGAACTCACGTAGTGCTTAGAATCGGTTTGTTTGATGGAGCGTCAGTAGGCAGCTGTGTTATAATGTAGAAAAAATGTGAATAACTGATTCTGGCAGGAAAAATCATATATAGTCCTAACAAAGCTCTCACCGGATATGGTACAGGTGTTGGTGCCACTGAGGGCCCATGGGTCGCAGCGTCTATTGGTGGCTATTGAGCAACATTCATTGTGATTATTGAATCATTAGTCGCATATATTCATATTATTTAAGAGTGATATGCTTTAAAAATAGAATTAATCTCACCTCCGATGGAGATTCAGTCGGATTAGAAAACGTGGGTCGTATTGATGGAGATTCCGTTGGCTCTGCTGTGACGGGAGACAGTATCGGAGATTTTGAAGGTTCTGCTATTGGTGACTGAATAAACGTATGATTAAAAGGTGTTATTGTCGCACATACTAAATATGCGAACAGTTGACGTTCTTCTTACCAGTGTAGGGCCTAAAGTTAGTTTCGTCGTTACCCTGATTGACGGCGATTCCGTCGGTGACTACGGCAAAATCTGCAGTGAGAAATTATATTCTTGAGTAAAAAAGCCAATGACTTAATTGGTAACCAACTCACCAAAATTGGACTAGCTGACGGCTTATTTGACGGAGATGAAGTAGGTTTTCTTGAGGGAGGCTATTCAACGACAATCGAGATCATGCCATTACTTAGCTCAGTGAAAAGACGAGTGAAATTTTGATAAATAAATGTAATGCGTACCACAGTCGGATTATATGTAGGGCTATCTGTAGGTTTCTCAGTCGGTTCACTGGTTGGTTTATAAGTCGGTTTATAGGTCGGATTATCAGTTGGTCTATAGGTCGGTCTGTCGGTTGGTCTTTCGCTGGGAACGGCCGATGACGGCTCAAACGTTGAAGGCGAGAATGTAGGAACCAATATTGCTGGTATGAACTGGTTACTAGGATTGATTGTCCTTGGAGCTTGTGTAGGTCGCTGTGAAGGTTTCAATGTTGGCTCCTTAAAAGGGAAAACGAGGAGATTTAAAGCACTTTAACCGATAATATGATAAGATAGACAACCAGGGTGTATTTACCTTTGACGGCTTCCTGGTGCTTGGACTATTGCTTGGCATAGCGCTTGGTCTATCACTTGGCCTATTGCTCGGTCGTTGACTTGGTCGTGTTGTTGGGGAAGCGTTAGGATTATCCGTGGGATCTGGGATAACTATAATCGATTGATCTAGGTTCGGAGCTGTAGTAGTGATCTTCATAATCACAAATGATAACAAGGTACTGGTAAGATAATTTATACACAAACAGAAGACTAGGTATGTAAACAAGAGACACTAACCATTGTAGGGGAACTAACCATTGTAGGGGATGAAGTAGAAGAACTCCATTTGGCAGAAATTATATCATCCAGTAAACCCGCGATGAGAACTGTAGGACTCGGTGGCGTCACAGAACTTGAAGCCATATCTTCGAGATTATCTTCCAAATGAGGTGATGTTTCACTATGCTGAGATGTCGCCAGCGACACAGTTCCAGCGTCCTCAATAGGTTCTAATAGCGATGTGGACGGAGATTCTCGCCAATCTGATGTATTGCTTTCGTTGGAAACAGAATGAATTGTTGGAGTGAAGGTAGCATTTGGCAATTCTTCGAGAGTATCTCCGTCAAAAATAGAGCCGTTCAAGACTGGTATGGCAGCCAATGCTTGGTCAAGGAGTACATGAGGTCCATCGTCTGTGAGATCATCATTTTCGGGTTCTCCTGAAACCTCAAGATTAGTTACGTCTTCGACACAACATGCACTTGGTAATGATCCATTGCCCCGTTCTGATCCCTGATGTTGTTCGTTGGCATTGCTTGGAACAGCATCACTCTTACTCCCCCCAACTATAGCTGCCATTGAACCAACTCCCACAAGCAACAATACGAAAAACGACGATAACAACAGACATTTACGCCTCTTGCCCGTTTCATCAGCTTCTGCTTTTGGGACCAAAGTTGGGTAATACTTAGAAGATTTCATAATAGTGTCCCCATACCTTTCTCTTGTATCATACGTCATCAATTGCGATACACTATGTACATTGCTAAGACTACTGTGTGTTCCTGCAGCATTATGGCCGAATTCACTTATACTGTTGCCCGAGGGAGAGTGCGTGGTGGTTATATTCTCGGGTAAACTACTTGGAATCGAATGAGGATGGTTCAAGTGAAATTCAGGGTGGGGATGCGGCCGAATTCTGAAGATAGATGATAGATTTCTCGCCGAGGTGGCAACGAAACGATTGAACCCCGTAAGCTCGCGAAAGGCCTGGTTATCATTGGAAGAGAAGAGAGGGGGGTGCATCGCGTCGCGGAAGGGATCAAATAGCATTTCAACGCGATCTCTTGGATTCATCCATTTCAGCCACATCGAGTTGTCGTTGTTTGTTAGAGAGCTTAAGGCAGTGCTTTGATCACAGACACTTTGGTCTTCTTCTTCGTTCTTAATTACAGTAACCTGAAGAGGGGAGTCATTCTCGTTAGATCTCCCATTGGATGTATTATGATATGGATACTGATATGGGCTGTGAGAATCCATAACAGTTCCAATGTTGGGAAAACTGGGACTGCCTTCGGAAGAACTGATCAACGGCTTATCACCGTAATCAGAAGTGACTGCCGTCCCACTTTGCAGAGATTCGGAAATGCATGAGGAGGAGGCATCCAATTCCACCACCTCAAAAGTAGATGTGGTTCGTATGCCCTCATTAATTAAGTTGGTAATCGTAGTGAATCCGCCGTCATCTGTGGAGACACCTACGCTTTGATCTGCACTCGCTGATTCACGATGATCAATGGTAGACGTTTCATCGGGAAATAGGCTGAAGGAGACAATGCCCCCTGTGTCTACATCGTATTCAACATCAATATTCATCGATGAGAAGGGTGCGTCCTCTGATGTGCAGATTTGAATCTCTGAAATATACTTATTGATCTGCAAAGAGCAAACAATAAGGCTTTACTTGCAACAAGAGGGCAATATGCCAGTGCTGACAACTGTAAATTAATGCACTGATGTAACTTCGATTGGGGTCAAAACAACCGGTATCAATCACCCATTCATCATCATTTTTGTCGAACTGTCGAACTCGAACTCGTGATGAAGCTTGAACCTCTTGATACGTCGACGTGATAGTGGTCCGGTCGAACGGAACAGCCTTTCGCCGCAGAACAGCGCAGAACAACCAAGATCAGCGGCGAAGTTGTGTTTTAGTGGCGGGAAAGATTATCCCATACCATATCCCATCAAAGATCAAAGATCAAAGAGCGGCGTTGTCAAAGCGCAAAAGCGTAAATCTTTGACGGAGTTTAACAACTCACACGAGACACGCGAGAGATGTCAAGAATCAAGACAATGAACTTTCACAATGAAGAATGAACCTGAATGAACTAAACAATTTTATTCACATCAGCAGAGATAGAACATCAAATCATATCACGACATAATATCAATAACATGGCATTTCTATCTACAACCAAAGCGCTGTTGCAACAAGCACGAGTACTGCTTGTTGGAAGCGGTTGCATGGGCAACATTCGCGCTCAGTGCATCTTTTCGAATCCGCGATTGGAATTTTCAGGAATAGTTGATGAAAATCCAATTGTCGCAAAGCCATTAGCCGATGTTTATAGAGTAAGTTGTACCTTGGCCACTTTTCAAGTCGAACAACTTATATAATCTCAAACGAATCTATACAATGCTCAGACCAAGCATTTCACATCTCTTCTGGAAGCAATCCATCAATCCGAACAACCTATTGACGGTATAGTAATATCAACGCCGACTCCTACTCACGCATCCCTAATTAACACGGCAGCATCTCATAATATCTCCATATTCACCGAAAAACCCGTTGATGAAACCTCTTCTCAGATACAGACGTTATTCAATACAGTTCGTACACACAATGTTGCCTTATCCTGCGGCTTTCAAAGGAGATTCGATCCATCTTATCAAGCATTATATGATACAATCCACAGTGGTGGAATCGGTTCGCCCCTCACAGCTCACATCTTCTTCGGCGATCATCCAGTGCCAAGTAGGCAGTTCTTACTTCAAGGAGGTGGGAACATAATTTCCGATTGTAGTGCACATGATATTGATTACATTCGATGGGTGTTGGGAGATGAGGTAGAGACTGTGTTCGCGGTGGGGACTAGTTCGGACGAGGAGTTAGAGGAGGCAGGTGTCATTGATAATGCTACTGTGGTGATGAAGTTTATGAAGGGTACGGTTGTCACATTGACACTTAGCCGCGGGGCCAATTATGGATACGATCAACGTTGTGAGGTGTTTGGTACAGATGGTATGGCTTCCATTAAGAATATTGCAGAGAATTCTACAGAGCTATGCAATGCTACTGGTGTTCATCGTCCAAAATTGCAGCATTCGTTCCCGCAGAGGTTTCAATTTGCCTTTGAAAGAGAAATTGATGCGTTTGCAGATACTTTAGTGTTAGGGAAACCTTGGCCGATTACCGAGGATGATTGCATTGCAGTACAGAGAGTTTCGGATGCAGCATTGGAATCCTGTGAAAGCGGACAGGTTGTCAATTTGACGAAGGAGGATCACCTAGTTGGTATTGTATGAGATTATTCAATCTATTAACCTCGTGGTGCTCATTCTTGATGCGGCGAAGATGTCAACTAATACATCAAGAATAAGTTCATGAATAGTGGAAAAACTAATAGTTCAAAAGTGTTTCATCTGTCATTGTGCTTTCTCATTGACTTGAGATTTGGCGCCATAATGGATATATGTAAGGGCCCTAGACCTACCGTAGTTTAAAAATTGTAAGGCTTAACAATTAAGCCGGCTCGGAGCTCAAGGTCGGAGTCTCTTAACAATTAAATCAGGCTCGTTGGAAGTCTATTTAAACTTCAAGCATGTAGTAGTATGTACAGCCTCCATGATACCTTTCTCATAGGCTTAAATGTTTAAACAATAAAGTCAGGCTCAAAAATTCCTGGAGAGCCTTACAATTTTTAAACCACGGTAGACGGCTAGCTGTGACCAGGTGACACTGACATCAGACATCATCTCTCAAGCATAGCACATCACCAAAACCATGAAGATCCTAGCCGGAATATTGGCTTTTATTCACTGTTCTAATGCCAAAATCACTGTTCAATCTCGGTTACATTCTTTATTGACCAATGCTAACCCTACTACATCAACTCATCTTCATATGATACCTTCTTACAACCCTGAATCACTTGTTGACAAAAGTTCGTTTCTTGAACCAAGCATTCGTGCTGTTCGATTCTGGAAACAGGTCGGACCAATCGTTTTACATTACAAATTTACCGAAATTTGGTTTAAGATAGCCCAGGTAGATACAGATGTACGAAAGAAGACATGGGATAAGTTACATTCAATACATGCCCAAACTGGCTTGAATGTGATCCTTGAATTACGGTGAGTCAGTTATAATTCAACATATAGAAGAAAAAGAATGATTAATCTCCTTAATTGACCGCGCAATAACAGAGGCTTGTTTGTAAAGATTGGACAAGTTATGTCTTCACGAGCCGACTTCATACCTCGGCAGTATGTTGATGTCTTCAGTTCGTTGCAAGACGCAGTACCACCATGGGATTCCGAACGTATAGAAGCTCTGATACGTGATTCTCTACAAACATGCCAAGGATTGCAGTTAGAAGAGGTATTTGATTCGATAGATGAAGTTTTGGGATCCGCATCAATTGGGCAGGTTCATAAAGCCAAGCTTACCACAGGTGAGACAGTGGCAGTTAAAGTGATGCACCCAAATGCCGAGAAAATGTTTCGTGATGACTTCAAGGTATTTCGCACTTTGTGTAAGGTTGCATTGCCTGGATGGGATCCGATTCTCCGGGAATTAGAGGTGAGTATTTTCATGTTTCGGAGAAGCATAATGAACCTCAACTATTCATTGCATATTCATATTTGAATGTTGTATCTGTACGTATTTATGCAGTTGCAAATGATGACTGAGTTTGACTATTCAAACGAAGCAAACAACCTGATCTGTGTTAACAACAACATGGCTCACTCGCCATATGCGAACAGAGTGGTAATACCAAAACCAAAGCTGAATTTGTGTTCAAAAAGGCTTCTCGTCATGGAGTTTTTGTCGGGACAAAAACTTGCTACCCACATCGAAGACCGGCTTGCTTCGATTTTAGATGGTGACGTAACCATGGCCAGAAAAGTATTAAAAGCAAAGCAACAAGCACTTTTTCAGTCTGACGATGGCAGTTGTGCTGAAAATAATAAGGGATTTCTTCGCAAAGTAAATGCTCTACTTGGTGACAATACAAGCTTGAGTACAACCAGTAGAGTCTTCAAAGCTCTCCAACTTGCAACTATAACATACGCTGCAAGAAAGAAGTTGTCTCTGCTGCTAGATGTTACTGGTCATCAAATCTTCAATGATGGTCTCTATAACGGTTAGTCTATTTACTCTTTCATCATTCACTTTTTCGAGTATATGTTTTTAACTGACTTATCAATATAATAAAGGCGATCCTCATCCGGGTAATGTTATCGTCTGCGATTGTGGTCGTTTGGGGTTGATTGATTATGGACAGACTCGCAAGCTTCAAAAGAGGGACCGCTTAGCTCTAGCCAGAGTGGTTGCAGCATTAGGGAAATCAAGTAGCAATTTACATGAAATTGCTGATGCCATGCGATCCTTTGGTTTCCGGTCACGAGATAGCAATGACGAGAACACTGCAAAGTTTGCAGCATTATATTTTGACAGCGATGCCGCAGGTCGTAAATTGGGCTATGCGACCCCACAAAAATACTTGCAACATCTCAATTCAGTAGACCCAATGATTGAAGTCCCTGATGCAGCTGTTTTTGTGGCGAGAACATCATTTCTGTTTCGTGGACTCGGAGCTTTACTGCAGCAATCACTACACACCAGTCAACATTGGCGAAAACATGCATTGTTAGCACTTGACACAAATGGTTATGGTAGAACACTTTACAATTTGGGTCTAACTCCATCTACTTGACCATATAAAATCAATTTTTTATCGAGTGATCCAAAAAGTTGTAGACAAAGCATCTTTGATGATCCAATTGTACTGTTCCTGAGTAACATTGAACTCATTAAGTAAATTGGATTCATGTCTTAGCCATCTTGTAGGAATAGTAGTGTTGATTGCTTCTTGGTATCTCTCCCTACTAGAATTGTCAAATATCAACACACCCCCTCTCGGCTTAACTAGTCTTACTGCTTCTTTTAAGCAGTGCTCGCGTGCCCTGCCATCAACGAGGACTACATCAAGTGTCCCAGTTTGCATTTCCGAACCACCCATAATGTAGTTATCATAGCAGCACCCTTTACTGGCAGATTCCATAACACCGGTCAAATTCGTTTGCCTGTTAATGTGGCGTAAGTCAACGTTGGATATATTTTGTGTAGTTCAAATTTTTCCTTCAAAACTCCTACGAATCCTTCGGAATCTTCAATTGTTGTCACCGATTCTATTTGACTAGAAAACCACACTGACGACGATCCACCTCCCCATTCTAGTACTTTCCAGTCGGGAAGAATAATATGATGAATGAGAAATATTGCACTTCTCACCCACCATGGCTCGCATCTGTTACCAATAAAATGTGGCCCCAAAGGTTGTCGAAATCCTATGAACAATGTTATGGGACAGGTTGCTTCGTGGACTATACCAGAAGCTTTGAGTTTGTCAAGACGAGTCAAGGCGTTTTTATACCTCCATATTGTGCTCGACGCTTCCGAGACAATCACTTGCGGATGGTTCTTCGAGGCATCATGTGTTAACGACACCATGCTGTTGTGAAACGATATAATAAATACAGTAGCACCGCCTTTACCGGCACTACTGCCTTGCAGCCCCTGCGGTGAGCATCCATGATATCGCAGTTATGTAGTCACAAATCAATTTTGATGGGTTGAAGATCTTGCCATTTTTTGTCATTGGCGCCAGAAGAGAGCGAGAAAAAAAATCTACCCAACGCATCACCAATCACCAGGTTACGCTGCTTACCTTCACCTTCATGGCAGAATCTAGAATAACAACCCTTTCATCATGATGGTCAATCGTATTACAATCCTCGTTGCACTGACATGCTTCATTGCTGGCATGGCGACGGAGTTTATGTTTGGGGCCTTTTCTAAACTGTCATTGTCCGATGACTCGCAAGATATCAGTAGCTCGCCGTTTAACAAGGTGAACCTGAGAAGTAGTTATAGCAGCAACGATGCAAGTTGTGATTGCAATGACAATGACCGTGCAGTGCTTCCTAATCACTTGGATTCGGGTAGTTCATTTATTGAAGAAATTATACCAAAAGAGCTTCAATCCACGTATGCTCCAGAAAACCTGCAATTCAATGTCACTCGATCGATGATACGACAATCTAGACCAATCATTGGGAACACGGAGAGACTTCACGCCTATATCAAAAAGCTGCACAGCAAACAGTGTACATCCGTGCTTTTCTTAGGTGGTTTGGTCACGGGTGGGCATAATGCCAAGGGTGAAAAAAATGCATTTCCCAGACACTTTATGGATTGGATCAATACCCGGTATCCATGTCGTAATGAAGATGGATCTTTGGGAGAGCATCAAATAAAGAAAACCCATGCTCAGAACTCACAAACTCACTTCATACACTGGTCTATGGTTTCTGAGATTGATCAGATTGATTTAGTCTTTATTGAATTTTGTGTCAATGATCACTATCTGAGTGATATACCTCATGCTTTGGAAGACAAGGGTCCTGTTGCACAAAACAATGAATATATTGACATGTGGTACAGTGAGGCAATCATAAGACGACTTCTGTTGCTGAGGAAACCAGATCCTATCGCTATTGTGACGTTTAATGCTGGTGAGCATTCTGAGAAAATGAAAATCTAATTGAAATTCGTCCTACATCATTATTATGATCTAAATCATCCTATGTGTGTGAATTTTACAACGTGGGATAAGATTACGTGGGAAAATCATGGTCAACCTTTCCGCCGTATTATACACCTGAAAAAGCCAGAACAGGGAATTTGTTTAGAAGCAGTGAAGAACCGGTGAAACTTTGGATATCATCACTATACGAGATCCCTGTTTTCTCGGCTTCGATTTGGATGTTGCCCCTGGCATCAAAGTTAGGTGTGAAGAAGCAATTCCCAAAACAATTTGGATTAACAAACCAATATTCTACGTCAGATTGGCACGCGGATGCATGTTGCCAGTAAGTGGGTTGCAAGTTACTACGCTGCAATGTCATGTTGGTTCTCTCAATTCTTTCGTTTCTCTTGTCTAATAGCCCACATCCAGAAGGGCACAAAATCCTAGCATTAATCCTCGCGTATAACATGCATGAAGAGGAAAAACAAATGCTGAATCTTTCAGAAAAGGCAGATATTGAAAGAGATTTTACTATTGATGGGTTGCTGAGAGATCCGGTTTATTTATCACCTGAGGAGGAAGAAATGTATGTTCAAAAACAGACTAAAGTTGCAACAGATATTGACTTCACAGATCCTAACGGCGAAGATGAATGGAAAAAGTATACTAAGTTAATAGAGTCATGGAGGTGGTATGCGGATAATAAAGACAATGACAAATTTGGTTTAATCTCAAGTGATATGGAAGGAGGGCCCCATGTAGCAATGTCAATCACGGGTGGTAAACATGGTCTCATTGAGATTTCATATGTAATGTCTTATGAAAATTTTGGCCTTGCCCTGGCTTGGATAGATGATAAAGTTGACAACAGAAAGATAGAAATGTGCAAGACAGTAGTTAAGAGAAAGGGTGCTGATACAAAAAGTAGAGGCAATAAACCTGAACGGCTTATAGCCTATTGGGATGAGTCAGCGTCTGTTCCAACAGTCCAATTATTGAAGACAAGACTCTCTGAGGGCGAAGAAAAGATACTTCACATCTGTTTGACCCCTCAAAATGAATACACTGTAGGAGACGAGAACAAGTTCAAGTTGCTTGGTGTTCGTGTTTATTAGAATTCATACCGCTGCAAGAAAGGTTGAATTGAAATTGACATGACCAGGAGAGGAAAATTTACTCGTATCTATGCTGTTGCCTCTCTAAACCCTATCACATCACGAATTCTTTAAATATGAGTGTTGTAGCTAGCTACTTAATAACAAATCAATCCCTACAGCAAATTCATTTTTCATCAATTCTGTCTAGCGCAACCAACTCACAATGACTTGACTTTTCCAAGAAGTCCAGCACCAACCAAGCATGCTCCAGGCACAACAACACCAAGTGTGGCAGCAGCCAAAGTTTGAGCAGCGACCTGCACAACAGTATCATCCGGAACAACAGTCACAACGCCGTAGGCTGCAGCAGCACTTGCAACAGCAAGACCTTGGAGTGCTCCAGGCCCAACCGATAAAGCGGTGGCAGCAAGAGGAAGAGCCGCGGGTGCAAATTCAACTACTGAAGGAAGGAGAGGGATGAGTTCTGGTCCTGCAGCCTCTGCAAGGACGAGTACTTCATCCAAAACACCTTGACCAGCAGCAAGAGAGATGAGACTTTCTACCTTGGTAAGGGTGAATCCTGCTGCTGCTGCTTTCGAGAGTAGGCCAGACTCTGCAACCTTTGTTAGAAGTCCACTACTTTCGGTTGATTCAAGGAAGTTTTTGACTGCAAGATTATTTCCTGTTGTATCAGTCTTGGAGGTAATGAGTGCTGATGGGGAGGCACGGTTGGCAGTAGCCTGAAGTGCACTGGAAGTGATCTGTTGAGGAGCCGGGGCAAATGCAGCCGCAGATGTTGCAATTGCGGCTAAGAAAAAATGTTAGAACAGCAATGATAGTGAAAATAATCAAGAAATGAATCATGAATTCCCAATTCGTGTGTCACAGTTTCGTGACCATCTATTCCCAAATTTTGGTGGTGGGTCATTAAATCCATCTTCGGACTTGCCAAAATTTGAGTTCATTGCAATCAAAAATCAGTTTGTAAACTTTCTTACGCCATCTTATGACCCGGGATCATTTGTAACAAAACCAACCCCACCAGTCAACCAAACAAGCAAATAATGGACATTTTGGTTTATGTAAGCAAACCCTTTCCATGCCCCCTCTGAATTGATCGTACTGAATGCCCTCATAAACAATCACTAGCAACTTGAAATCATATCATGTCTTGTCATACTCCAAAATATTCTTCAGTTAATTGTTAATTGTTTTACGTACCACCAACAATAAGAGAGAGCTTGACCATTTTGACTAACGGGTTATGAAGCTAATTAAGGGTACACAGAAGAGAACAAGATATCAGATATTATAAGAAATAGGCAATTCTAATGAGACGAGCATGATGTAAACTGGTCACTACAACATTTAAACAAGCTCAACTTGGCCTCAGATCACATCGTACAGGGTACATGCACATGTACACGTTGTACAAGAACAAAAGATTAGAGATAGGACAACGTTGATTATAACAATAACAGCTCCCGCAACGGCGACACGAAACTGCGCACACTTCACATCGATCGGTTTCTGGCAGTGGGGAGGCCACCATGGTCTTACCAGCACAAGACAAAGCCAAGGAGGAAAGTGGAAGGTGGAAGTTGAGCGAGTGACGACGATGGAGGATCTACACAGAAGATACAACGTAGTCGGGAGTCTTCAGGAGTTTTAACACGTTTTGGTGGGGGTATCCTTTGTCTGTCCGGCCGGACATACCATATATATACCTACGCATCTCTAGTAAAAAATGTAAGTAGCACACACCTACTTCCTGGGTTTTCCAAATCAGAGATGCACCAAGATGCACAAGAAGTACTAACAATGGTTGTACCCCTCATCACAAAGAGATTGAGATTCTATTACGATTAGATTGAGATTAGCAAGATATGAACTCTCTAATCCGATCCTAATTACTTTTATTCATCATCGCCTTCATTTGTGCATCATATGCACTCATTCCTCCATCACCACTCTTAACTTTTCGTGCAGCTGAGTACATTGACTCGTTAATTTCAGGTGGTGGTGAAGGAAGCTCTTCTTTCACGTCTACCTTGACGTCCGGTTCTACTGTTAATTTTGGCACCTCAGAAGATTTGTCTGTAGTTTTTGCTTCCTTGGAAGATTTATCTTCTACAAACACCAAATTATCAAGCAATTCAGATTGCTGCTTCTGAAACTTTGGTGGCTTGACTTGAGTTGAAGGGTCAACTTCACTGATTACAGCTGTAATGCCCGGTTTCGTACCGAAAACTTCATTGAGAGCCTCGGTCATCGCATTCGGTGCCACAGTGGCTTCTTCTTGTTCTGATTGTAATATTGGTTTCTTAGGAAATGGCTTCTTTGCCTTCTTATCTTTTGAAATTTCTCCTTTCATAGCTTTCTTCTTTGGAGCTTTAGCATCTGAACCCTTTACATCAGTGGATGCCTCTCCCTTTTTGACTGCTCCCTTAGATGCAGACTTAGCTTTCTTCTTTGCTGCAATCATTCTTTTTTTTGCCAACTTCTCCTGCTCTTCTGCGTAAGATTCATAATTGTAAAATGCGTAGGCTACGGGATATGATATTGCAGCAACTCCAATAGCCGCTTCAATGTTGGAAAGGGTAAGTGTAGTTGCAGGACGTACGACAATTTTCTTAATGCTGCCCTTTTGTTCACCCTCTTTCATGTAGAAAAATGGAATGCTAAGCTCATATCGTTTCTTTGTTAGAAATTCAATCCAGGGGTTAGGAGGATCAACCTTCAACCAACTCTTTTGCTCCTCATTAATCTCAGGAGTATCCTTGGAGTACAGTGCACGTAATATGGCATCTTTGGGTGATACACTTGTCTCTCCGCCAAAATTGAATTTAGCTCTCGGTGGTTCAATTTCCACGTTAGTTAATGGAGATCGAACTATTGCTCCAAGAACTTTTCTCATATCGCCATCGAAGTAATTGAGAACTCGGATTAGGTAATCAGTTTCTACTACTAGCTCTATGCGGGTAGGTTCCTCGGTTACTGCATAGGCGGGAGTAGCAGATGATACTGTTGTAGAAAATGCTGTTGCGACCGCAGTAGTGGCCGTTACTTTAGAGAAGAAGTTGCGTCGTTTAGAGCCGAGAGCTTGTACGTCAGATTGGAAAATCGAGTTCGTTTGCTGATGATCGAACCCATCAATTTCGTCATCATGATGTACGTTATGCTGCAGTAGATGCGGTCGCTGGTTGAAGTGCGAGAACGAGCTAATGAATGGTACCGACAATAGAAGCAGACAATTTCTCATTCCAGCCGAAGCGATAGCAAGGATGAATCTCATGGTTCTCTTCGCTCGACATTGTGCGTCATCATCATCGCATAAAAGACATACCTTGAACTTGAACAGATTGAACTTCAACTATCTACAACCTCCCCTCCTTGCGTTTTGCGTTGCAAGTTGCAAACCAAACCGTGTGTAGTGTATCAACCATGGACATCAAACACCCAACTTTAATCTAACAAAGTCCATACCACTCCCAAAGTAATAGTACCATATGCTCCTTCTTGTAATAGCATTCATTGTCTTCTCCACGTGCACCGTCCTGCTTGAATACTATGCCGTCCAATATTTCTATCGGTTACGTCAGGCGAGGCAAAGGAAGAAAACAAATAATGACGACAGCAAAACCATAAATGAAACACCAGCCAAATCGGCTTCGGCCCCTGCTTTGATGGAAACACCTACAAGCAGTGATGCTGGTGAAGGGATTCCAAGGGCTATAGTATGCCCATCTGTCACGCCCATCAGCAACGGCAGTGACCCAGATGATGATGTAGTTAGCAATCAAACCGTACGGAAGAAGGAAACACTTCCTTTACCTGATGGATCTGTTCAAACTATTGTGCATATTCGAACTAGGGCCGTTCTTCGTGATGGCAATGTGAAGGAGACGGTGACAGTAAAAGTTTTGGAAGAAGATGGCAGTGTGGAAAAGGAGATGGAGCAGACTACATCTAATGTATTTTGTCCCATGGAAGAAACAAGGCGGCTTGACAATAAGTTTGATAAAGATCATGTCAGGGATTACAATACGCCAGTGAAGAAGCTTTATTCATCGCCGTCGAGGAATGCTCCTCATGGATTGCTACAACCGAGACTTTATCCCGCGAACATGAGATCGGCGACAAAACATAGTTACCCAACCAAACAGTTGATGAAGCAACGTTCAATTATACAAGATCCTCAAATTCTATTGCCTAAGAATAAGTACTCTGAACCAAGAGTAGCAATAGATGGCGAAAATGCAGTGGTAACTTGCAAACAGTCTGTGCATTTCTTTGCTCACCGTGATGGAAGATGGTGCGAGGAAACAACAGTTTATATGCGTCATGTCTACTGCACAATGAGTGTTGCAATCTCTGGTAACACTGCTGTAGTTGGGGTACCGAAAGATTCGAGTGGTTCAGTGGCGACTGGTGCAGTTTACATCTACGAAAAGAAAGATGATAATTGGGTGGAGGTGTCAAAATTTGTTCCTCCATTCGACAGCCGCTCAGACAACTTTCGTGGAGGCAACATCGGTTATTCAGTTGATATTGATAAAAACATGATTGTAATTGGTGCACCTAGTAAAGATTCTATCTCAAGGAGGGGAAAGGTCTTTGTGCTCAAGAGATGCCAAATGCAGTGCTTGAGTGATGGATGGGTGCAACATTTTGAACTCGAGGCCCCTCTTACATCTTGTAGTGACAGAAGCAAGGATGTCTTGGGTTCGCTAGTATCTATTTCAAACAATATGATTATCGCGTCTGGTGGGAAAGAAACATTGGTTGTTAGATATAACTCAGTTTTGGACTCATTCGTCCCGATGAAGGCAAGTTTTGATGATGCAAACAGAAGCAAACCTTTTTCTTCTCTTGCGGTGACCAATGATGAAGGCATATTGGTAGGATCTCAAAGTGACGCTGATAGCGGTGCTATGTACTACGACAAAAACCACTCTGGACCTTCTTCGGGACAATATACTTTGCGTCAAGTCCTTGACACTGAAGACGAGAAGATTGATACCAATGCCAAGAAACCCAAGAACTGTAAATGTCAAGTAGCCATATGCAGGAACAGTCAAACATTGATTATGAGTAACACGTGTGAGAACAGACCAGCAAACAGTCACGTCAAAATCTACAAACAATTCAATGGCTACTGGCATAATATTGCAGTCATCAACGGTCACTCTAATGTTGGATCCATATTCGGAAACAGCATTGCCATTTCAAAGAATCAGGTTATGATCGCATCTTCAAATAATGTCTATGCATACAATCTGGAGATTTAATTCAGAAATTTTTGGGTGCTAGGTACAATTTAGGACTACTGATGACCAAACTGGTCAGAAACGTATTCATTGGATCAATTATTTTTTCATATTCATATTATGTTCACGACAGCACAACGGTTACGCGATGCTGCCTTCTTTTTGTTGTTGAGAGAATGTATAAAAAGCTAGCCTTAATCTTTTATCACTCTTATTTAGATAGTTTGTAACATAATCAGGTACCCTATCTAGAGCACACATGGTTTGAAACTCATTATCCATTCCAAGGACAATTCAAAAGTATGCACTTATGAATATGAAAACACGTTGATTTCTATTGTTCACTCTTTTTTTATGACTAGCACTATTCCTGTAGCCGGCCCCCCTTGACCACAAAGTCTCAAACATAACCCCCTCCATTCTACCATCCACCATCGGTACCCAACCCTGCCTTAGAGTTGACGAATCCCTTAAAATCCCAATATGTATCCAACTCATAAGGCTCGCTAACTAAGCACTTGCCATCCTTCGTAACCTTGGCAATCTGCACCCGATTGAGAGCCCTGCAATCCCTGTAAAACAAAATCCTCAAACAGTCTTCCAAAAGAGCACGAGCCTCCCCCTCTTCCATATCGGCACGATACTTCTCACGCATAAGAGGCAAGGCGATGTAGCTACCAAATCCCGTGGCCAAAATGTCATCTTCGTACGCGGTCCCGATCTTATCCACCAATCCCAAGAACGGTTCGTCGCTCGTGGTCCCGTCCTCGTTCTTCTTAAAACCGGCCACGACCAGATCATTCCACAGTGGATTCATCTTCGACCGACGGTTGTACATCACGGCACGCAGGTAGGACCACACCTCCTTGGCGCACTCCTCGTTGGTTTCTTCGCCGTACAGCGAATCGGCCGTACAGCGATCTTCCAACGCATTACGCTTCAGCAGCTCGGTGACCGCTTGCAAGTCGCTGTATTCACCGGACCCCCCAATGAGCGTGGAGGAATTGACGGGGAGTAATCGACGTGCATTCTTGTATTTAGCCATGGAGCCGTAGGAGACGAGAGTGTCGGCCGCGAGGAGGACGCCGGAGCGGTATTTGATGGCTAGGACGGACGTGCCCGTGGTTATGGGTTGGGTGGTGTGGGAGGTGGCGGCGGCGGGGCCGGAGGAGGAGAGAGCTCGGGTGGAGGAGCCACCGGGTGCTAGGGAGAGGGACATGGTTGTGGTAGTAGATGATCTGAAAGCTTCTGAAAGTATGGATTGGGAAGGAAAGCGGCCGAATTACGGGGTCACTAATAAATAGGGTCATTATGTGGTGTTAGCGTTATGCCCTCCAAAATAACTGAATATTTGTGTTAGACTCGAGTTTGAAATGAGATATTCACCCCCTAATACCTTACCTATCTCTCATCGTGTTAGATTTGATTGATCTTACGATGAAGCTACCAAAACATACACTATTCTTGCTGCTAACTAAGAAACAGACACATTACAGACGACTGCTTACATCACATTGCAGCCGCAGATATGTAGAGACTTTGTCTACTTCGTCATCGTCATCCAATTATCGCCGGGACGAGTTGGAATGCATAAGCCTCCATCCACCAATTGGAAGAGAGTTACAAGATTTTTATCGTGACAACTTTTCCCTACAGAGAAATAAACGAATAGTACCATCGTTGCCACAAGATGTCGGCACGGATGATGTCATGTATGTACTTAAGAAAAAAGAGCAGCAAGAAATTATTGCATCGTTACGCTTGACTAGATCCAAATACGATAGAGGGTACACCTTTTTACGTTCTTTGTGCACCGCTAGACCATGCCGTTTACAAGGATTGGGAGTAAAATTGCTTCTATCTTCGTTCAAAGACTTTGACAATACTTCTTTTTACTATTGCTTCGCTTCTTCAGAATTGGTGGGCTTCTATGAGAAAGCTGGGTTTGAACGAATATTACCGAGTAATGGTACATCTATTCCAAAATGGATGGCGCATTCTTACAAACAAATGACAATGAAATGGAGGCAACGTGATAAATCATTGGAGTTGTTTATTTCGAAACCAATCAAGAGCTCTCCTGTTCAAATTTTACTTTTACAACATTGCGAGGAGGTCACAAAAAGTACTGCCACGGGATGGCTAGCAGATGACAAACCTTACAATCAATCAATTGGCAGTATTCAGCATTATATTCCATTACAGAATCGTATAGACGTTCGTCGTTTGGTGTGGTCGGGAAGGAATGATACTGCCGCAATCGAAAAGAACATAAATGAACTCATGAGACATTCTTCTGTCTTTCTGTTATGGACTGGACAAAATTCGAATGAATCAAAGTCAGATATAGACTTGAAAGCTGTGTACATTATTCTTGATGGGACATGGCAGCAAGCTCAGAACATGTATCGCAAAATTCCAATGCTGTGGAATCTACCACGTTTATCGCTTGCTGGACATAGATCGAAATATACCCTCCGTAAAGATTATACTGGATGGAGAGAAAAGTTCAGCGCCAGTGATGGTAGCGGTGATTTGTTGTGTACTGCTGAAGTTATGGCCGCTTTGCTTGATAGGAGATGTGATGATGTTGGAGCTTGCGAAATTAGAACTCGGCTAGATGAGTTCCAAAAGAAGTATCCAATTATTACAGCCAGGAGAAAGAAGAATGAGAGTCTTGATTTTCGGCATGAACTATCAACTTAACAGTATCTAAATGAAAGATAAAAGCGCATGGCATGTATCTAACTCTTGTAACTGTGAAGATGAAGAAGTTTGAGAAATGTGGGACCAGGACAGTTCACAGTTCAGCATTCATGGATGGATCATGGAATCTTTCGTCTTTTGCCCACCAAAAAATGAAAAATGACAACTCCTCCACAGCACTGATCTCTGTCACCGCCACCATGAAAAAGAAATAAGTATCACTCAGCTTCATCTGCGCTGCCTCTCGCAACATAATCACAAGTAAACACAGTATCGACCATGTCATTAACACCCATGACCAAAGCTCGTCTAACCCGTGAGCTCTCCCGTCTCTCCACCGATCCGCCCCCCGGAATAGCCGCATACGTGCCTAATCCAGCAGACATGACAACCATACGAGCTCAAATCACCGGACCTGAAGATTCTCCCTTCGAGAAAGGAGTCTTTTTACTATTGGTTAATATCTCGGGGAGGTACCCCTTCGAACCGCCAAGATGTCGTTTCGTCACTCCTGTATATCATCCCAACATTGATTCCGGCGGGCGGATATGTTTGGATACATTGAAATCTCCACCGGGTGGGAGTTGGTCACCGGCTGTTTCATTGCCCAGTTTGTTGCTTAGTATTCGATCATTGTTGGCGAGTCCTAATCCAGATGATGGGCTAGTTCCAGAGATAAGTGAATTGTACAAACGTAATCCAAAGAAGTGGGAGGAGGAAGCTAGGGTGAGAACAGAAAGGGATGCTACGGTGTGTAAATTAGAAGAAGTCGAAAAGAGCATGGATGGGGATTATGAGAAGAAAAGTGAAAATGATAGCCCCAATGACAAAACAGCGGTAGAGGAAGAAGAAAAGGAAGATGAGACTTCTACAAAGAAAAGAAGAGAGGAAGAATGCAAGTCTATCGAAGAGAAAATAGATGCCAAGAGAACAAAGATATGAATACAAAGCTAGAAATGCTCGCATGACATGCTCTGTTCTACTTACATCACCAATTTCCTGCAAAATAAAAGATTATGAATGCATAATATTATGAATAAACCATTTTATTGTTACATGTCCAAAAATAATATTCAATTACATTCAATACGAACATGCTCTTTGTCTGCAAGTGTAGCTCAATTAGTATGCCCTACCATTATGATGAGAGAACGTTGTGATTACCTAGCAAGTAGCAAAAACAAATGGAAAGCTGCAAATGAAAATGGGCCCAGTATAACATGAACATACTAGAAGACATAGGAGAGATTCTCAATCAAAGTAGGTATTCCAAGTCTAAATTATAGTGTTTCAAAAACTACTTCCTACTAATGTGAAACCTGCACGAAACAAATTAATCAAGCCAGCAGGTTAGGGCTTGAAATGAGTCCACCAGTCAAAATGAGCTCCATGAATTTGGACAAACGACTCCTGTTACCTATTAGCTTGCACACGCCGTCTCTCGGCCCTCTCTTCAATCAGTTGGCGAATAGACACACTGCCCGTCCTCCGTGACCGTTCCTCGTCTCGTCGAATCGTCGCCCGCAGCATCTCCTTAGCGATCTTGATAACCCTCTGTGTCAAAGCTGATCTATCATTATACCACTTCATACTTGGTGCTCTTCTATACAACGATTTCTCGATACGAAATGACAGTGCTTTCCTTGCGGCGATACGACGAGCCATCCTGTGAGAGTTACGGTCAATGGGAGGTGGTAAGACTGTTTGGCTTAGAATTCTGTTGATTTCGTTTCGCATCGTTTTGCGAGTGGCTAATGGATGGGAGGGTGCTGTGGGGTTGGTTTCGTTAGAGGAACTCATGGTTTCGTCGATACTGTGTGGATTATTCAGTATACTCATGAGTTATGGCATAGAAGATGGACGGGCGGAGTGATAGTGCAGACCGTGTACACCGTGCAAGTTTGGCTGGCAAGTATCAGAAGTGGGTGGAAAGTGGAAAGCTGTGGAAAGTATGAAGTTGTGGCCATTAGCCATGAGATGACATGAATGTAGGGTGGCAAGTGGCAGTTGCGAGTGAAAGCGCGTGGCAAGTGTGACACGTGAAATTCAAAATTTCATACGATTATGTGATGTAAACTTACATTTTTCGGTGCAGTTTACTCTTGTCCTCTCAATATTCATTATTTTCTCGACAGAAATGATTGTACCAGATCCTATTAGCTTCACACATTAAAGTATGATTAAAATGTTTATCTCTCATTTTAGGACTCAGAATATTTATGATATCATAACTGTATAACTGTAGTACTACTAATAATGTGTCCGTTGAAATAATATTCAAAGAATTCCCATGCAGTCTGAGACGGTATCTAAGTATCTTTCACATTTTTTACTTCCGCACTACCGTAGTTCACGCAATAATCCGCTCTCGGTTAATTTGTGAATCTTCTTATGTAATCAATATTTTTTATGTTTTATATCTAGTGATTCAACGTAGGAATTGGTTGGGAATCAAACTGAGAGCGGGAATTGAATCTGCATGAGTAAAAATGTCGAGAGCGGGCCAGAGCGGCCTAATTTGCTTTTTAATTTGTTAGCGGATTATTGCGTGAATTACGGTACTTTATCTCTTGACCACAATCCCGCCTCTTCGAATCCCTTGATGAATCTTTTTCTTGCGATGCGGCGGATTTTCAGAGCACATTGCAGAACAACAAACAATCACAATTCCCACTGTGTTGTCTAACACAAAATATCCAAGAAGTCACGATGGTCGCTGGTGCAGAAGAAGGAGCCCCATGGTGGGTATGGCTGGGACTCTCGGTCATTGCATGCGCATCATTTTGGACTCAGGCAACCGTCACAGAAGAGAGGTATGAATGGTGAATGATATGATGGGTCTTTTTACTGTTAACTCAAGATCCGTATCTGTGTATCATAATATTTTGATGAAATAGGCTTGTACCCGCTCTCAATGTTATAGCAAACCACTATTCCATTTCACCGGATATCGCTGGGGCTACATTGATGGCTGCGGGAGCCTCATCTCCAGAGTTATTCTCCTCCATAGTGTCTCTGTTTGTCACCCATTCATCACTCGGCCTTGGAACAATTGTCGGCTCGGAGATCTTCAATCAGCTAATCATTTGCGCTGGAGCGGTCTACGCTAGTTCCACTGGGTCGTTGACGTTAGACAAGGTAATTGTCACCCGTGAAGTTGGATTCTATGCACTTGGAATTGGGCTACTTTATGTTGCTTTGAGGAACAGTGAGATGGATCCAGACGATCCTGAGGTGGAGCACATCTACATATCATTTTTAGATGCAGCCTTACTGTTTGGAGGGTACTTGTTATATGTATTGGTTTGTGCTAATATGGAACGTATTGTGGCTTTCCTGGGTGTTGGAGAAGAAGAGGATGAGATGGGGGCCATTGGGTATGGAACAATTGAGGATGGGAAGTCTTTAACGTCCAACAATATGAAGATCAGCAGAATGGTATGTTGCCCACGGTGTGTATATGTCCATACCCCATTTCAAGCTCTCATCTCTCTTGTCGTCTTGATTTGCTTCAGAGTATCCGAGATGTCCCACAAATGCCTTACCTGCATCGTGAGCCCGAAGAAAACTGGAATGAAAAAGTCCACATGACTGTGTAAGTGCAACACAGCAAAGATACCACACATATAAAACTCTTGCAATGATGCTTACTATTTGTTTTTCTTATCAGCTCAAAAACAGCTACTGTGAAAGAGGGTAAGCTAAGAAATTCCGGTTCTCTCTCTGAATCTATTCGCCGTTCACTCCACCGAGGCGGGGTTTCTGAGTTCATGAAACATTCATCTCGTCCTACCCACTTGCACACATTGTACGACTTGCAAGCGAATGAGTACAAAAAAGAGCTTCAGTGTTTTCTCTGGCAGCAATCCGTGTTCTACAATCTTGCATTTTTTGGATCTCACGCCTGGTAAGTGCTCGCTGCGTTTTTAATTTCGCTTCACTCGAGAGCTCTTACCATTTGGGATCTTAGGGGTTTGCGATGGTTTACTATAACTCCTGATAAGGTCACATCTGTACCTGATCGTCAAGATTCAGAAAATGGCCGCATGGTTTATCCAAAGTTTACTGAAATACAAATTGATGAGAAAAGACTTATAATCAATATGCCGAATCCGACAGAGGGCGAAAGAGATTTTACCGTAATGGCACCCAGCAAAGAGATCTTTGATAAGGTTGTGTCATATCTAGATTTGTATATGACCACGCCATTGAACCAATCAGTACTCGAAGAGATTAAAGAAATTGAGGAAGACCCCAATTTCGAAGATTCTGACAACCATGAAGATCTTATTGACTTCCCGTCTAATGGATCCAACTCAGAAATTGTCTTTTTCTTCCTTCTCTTTCCATTGAGGTTTCTCATGCATTACACTCTACCTGATGTTAGAAAATTGGATTCACGTGGCAATCCTACTGGTAGAATTACTCACGCCTTTGGAGCAACCATCATGTGCCTTGTTTGGCTTATCATTGGAAGGTAGGTGGTTGTGTAATTAGTCGGATAATTCATTACATGATACATGTCTCTCAGCAACTCTATTCCTAGTTACGCCATGGTTGCTTCTCTTGAAGCTTTGGCAGAACTGATGGATATACCAGATGCAGTAGTTGGCTTCACCGTATCTGCTGCTGGAACTTCACTACCCAATTACGTGGCTTCTAAAGTTGCTGCCGAGAATGGATTTGGAAATCAGGCGGTGTCGAACGCTTTTGGTTCGAATACATTCAATCTAAGTGAGTTTACTTTTGATCTATATTTGAATATAAATGCCTTAGTAATCACTAACTTTGAAATGCTCACCTCCTTTGCACTTATAGTGGTTGGTCTTGGCCTGCCGTGGCTTCTCTACATAGGTGCTAATGGATTTGAGCCATATCATGGATTGAGAAACGAAGGTATCACGCAGAGTATCTTGATACTGGCGGGCGTTTTGGCAGTTTTTGTGATCATGATGCTCAAGTCAAATTTTGTGATTTACAAGTGGCATGGATTGTTCTTCTTGGGTGCTTATGTTGCATATGTAACTTTTGCCATTGCTCAAGTATACATTGGCAATGATAGCACTTGAACGCTGTTGAGGGTGAATAATGCCGTTGTGTGTTAGATAGAGTTTTAGAATAGTTGTATTGAAAGATATCTGGTTGTAAAATCCTTCAACTTTTTAGGTTTGGGTTGAGATTCGAAGCAGGGTGTATGTCTCATAGTGTTCATGTGCATTTATTGTAATCTGATAAAAGTGCATCCAGATAAGTCGAACTTTTCTTTTTTCATATGAATGCCCCCAATTTTCCCTAGTCATGTCTCCAAGAAGTCAGCCATCTGTTTGTCCATCCTGCTCCCTCACATTATATCTCCCCCACTGACCTCTAATTATTCCGCATAGCACAACATTTAATAACGTTCTCTCCAGGTCTGCCATCCTAGCATCTAGCATGGCAGCTCCCTTGTTGCTGAGTGGGTGTTGAGATCTCTTCTCTTCTGACGGCTTCCGCGCATCAGCAAAGAGCGCACAAGCACAAATGTATCCAACCATCTCATAGTACTCCTTTCTAGTAGACTGGCAATCAGTCTTTCAGCTTGCTTGGTCTCTTGACCAGCCATGACATCAACAGAGTATTGTGAAGTCCTGTCACAATGCAAGACAGAGAGCTAAAAGCTTCTCTTTCTTGAGTTTCTCACACTCACTAAGACATCAATAAGGGGTGTCCTGGCAAATCTCTAGATCTAGTGGAATAAGGGGACGATAACCCTAAATAGGTATCTTTTGTCGACTCCATATTAAAGATACGACCGCTTCCTAAGTTCCCCCCAATCTCGCAGATGCTCCATCGCCGGTTGCTCGCCACGCACCTCCCAACCTCAAAATTGCAACTGATAGAATGCTCCCGGACCGATGCTTGTGTCATCAAAATCAGCCCCTTGCACTATCTGTATTACAATTATCGCGATGCAGGGGCATCAGAGAATACATTAGAAATGCCCCTGCATCGCCGGGTCCGTCCTATTCGGTCGAGCGGCCTTGCAATACTGTGCACAGACACAACGCGAAGTGCACAAAAAACCATGACGACCCCCATCGTCGACTAAATCGGCGGCCGTATCACAACAACTGCCGTGATTTCAACCTCCCCCTCGCCGCAGACGATACATCAACCCCCAACGCCAACGCCAATTCACCCGGAGGTGTCATCGCTGCCTCCACTTCCGCCGACTTCGCTCCGCCACCACCGACACAGCTGAACACGAATATCTCCGATTCGTCCATCTCGGCCGGCTGTTTCACATCAAATACAGCCTTCTCCACAACTCCCCAGCATCCCACAACCCGCGACAGTATCAGAGAAGGTATATTGACTGTTTCAGGTTGATTGGTGAGTGTGAAGGGTTTATATTGAACATTTTTCTACTGAAAAAATATTAATTCTCATTCACGTGCTTGCATGATCAATCCGATTGCCCCCATGTTAGATAGTTCATTTCATTTTCTTTTACTAGTACTAGACAACAACCAACCAGAATAGAAAAAGATGCCTTGGTGGAAGAGAGCTCCACCCAGCCAAGAAAAAGAATAAACGTAAGGGAGGATACAACAATCAACTGGACACTGGACATCTTTTTTGGAACACAACAATCAACCTAAACATAATATTAAAATAAAAAAGAATAAGCTCATCATTAGAATCTAAAACGTCAATTAATTTCAAGTGGATTAAAAGATTCGGGTTGCTCTGTGGGCTGTTCATAAGATGGAAGGAACCTTTTCACTCTGTCA
>JALLPH010000018.1:0-45217 GCA_036939855.1 Cyclotella choctawhatcheeana
TTAAAATATTTTTACACGTTAACAGTATGAGTGAATCTTAAAGAACAGAATGGTAGCCAATATGGGCTGTGCAGTAATACATATGACCAAAGTTGGGTAGTTAGTTTTTGGGCAGGCAGGAAATAAACAACCAAATCAAACCAAATTGGAAAATATTGTGGAGTGCCTGCCGTGCGTGGCATTCTTCGCAAAGGAACTTTCAACAGAGCGAACGCTTTAATTGTGACCGTTCTTCATTGCTCATAATGACTCCAGATCCAGGCTTCGTATAAGGGCCGATAAATATTCTTTGAAAATCTACTGGGAAATTGATGGTACGCAAGTTCATCGCGAGTCCTCTGTCGCCATTACATTGAGGCTGTTGTAATTTCTTTCTCTCTCAAGAAGAATACCAAGGACCGCCATCATGATGTCGTCTCCCCAGCAGAGAGAGTAGTAACAGCACAGGCAGAAGAGTAGTTTCAGTGAATCAATTGACAGCCAAGACAGCCTGCTGGGACGGCAGCACAGCAGAGCACAGAATATGAATCTGAAACCTGAAACCAAGCTGAAACGACCGACCGGGACCGTAGTTGTAGATGCAAATTGCTAGGCAAAGGCAAAGCCAAAAGCCACTCCAGAAAATCAGCAATGTCAAACCCGCAGCAAAAAAAATAATACATCGACACCCATGACCTTCACCTCGTTCGAAACAATGAAGAGACGGCGGAGCCAAATAACAATCGCATCAGTAGCAGCATCGGCTCTCCTCTCAACAGCTTCTGCCCAAGATGCCTTCCCCGCAGAGCACCATTGCCCCGCTGAACTTAACGGATGGGCTCCCTCCGCCGACTGCACCAAATACTATTGGTGCAACGGTGGCTCGTTGGCCAGCATGCCATACGATTGCGTGTCGGGCACACTGTTTGATTCCGTGCAGCTCACGTGCCTGCCAGCCGATGGGGTGGAATGCGAGATCAGGACCACCACCACCACAACGACAGAGGCGTACATTTGGACAGAGACCCCCACTGCTTGGGCCTCGAGGGCTCCCTCGCCGGCGGCGGAGATAACTCACCTGTCAGCCGTGCTGCCAACTCCTGCATCAGCGCCCGTCACTCCCTTTCCCAGCTCGACGCCCACCACTCGATCTCCCACCGTCCCTCCCACTCCCCGATTCACTTACATTGGAGACGCCATCTACTTTCCAGATTTCCCGGCGCGCTCGTGCTCGACGGCAAACCCTTCGCCCTGGCTCAAACCCGACGAACTTTTCACAACCAAGGAAGAATGCTGCTCCACCGTCATGAATTGGATACCCCTCGAAGATTGCCTAGGGCTCGACTGGATAGAGACAAACTATTACTGGAATCCGACACGTGCACCAACGTTGAGCCCCAGTGCTAGACCCAGTACGTCCCCTTCAGCAAGTCCTTCAGCGTCTCCGACTCGGTCGCCATCCGAGACGCCAACAATTAGTCCTAGTAGTTCTGAACCCACCGAGGGCCCTTCCATGGTGAGTTTATTGTGAATTTCCTTTATGTTCCTTGACGTTTTTCAAGATCATCATCTCAACATCATTTTGTGTTACCGACATTTCTTGTAGACTCCCACTCTATCACCAAATGATTCCCCAACGGCCTTTCCATCGGCATCACCAACACTTTCACCTACCGAATTCGAAAGTGAAGCACCCACCACGACCCCCACCATAGACCCAAAAGTTGTCCTGTCCATGCAATTGAATTCCGCATCAAAGGTCCAAGATTCATACCTCGTTGATCTCATAGGCTGGGCCAATGATGGCATGGAAACTTACTCAACGCAAGACTTTTCATTGGGAGGTCATAACTCCTATTCTTTTAGCATTACCGATGAACCCACTCCATCCCCTATCATGTCCAGCCATTATTCTCAAGTTAGTGAATTGATATTGCCAGTGACAGATGATGCCACCATTTCACGTCAACGTCCGAATGTCAATTTTGGAGAGCATCAGGCATTAGCTGTAGATGGTGGCGATCTCACCACGACCAAGGGTGATTCCAACGGTGAATCATTCGATTCCTTACTTAAATTCGATGTGTCACTGATCGACCCTGAACGTGCTGTTGACAGTCTCTTATTGAAAATGTACGTCGTGGAAGGATGCAAATGGGGAGGAACCTTCGTCGCCACCTCAGATTCATCCTGGCAGTCCAGTACTATTACATGGGACAGTGCTCCTGTAGCCGACGGCGAAGTGATTGCTCGTCTACCCTCAATAACCTCATCGCAGTGGGTCGATGTTGATGTTACCAAGGCATTATCATGGCATGATGCCGCCTCAGCATTCGCAGATCCATACATCTCTATCCGCATTGAGAGTGATGAGAATTCTCGTTGTTTATATTCATCGATGGAAAGCGGAGATGCTCTCAGTCCCCGTATAGTAGTACGGTATATGGAGCAGGCTACTGTTGTGGAGAGGTCAGAGCCATACCAAGAGCAGGCTTTGGCTGATTTACCACCACCGGTCATTGGTGATTTTCTCTTACTGAAGGCCACTGATGATGCCACAGTTGTGGGAAGCAACCCCTCGCGAAACTTTGGCAGTGAGCCAAATCTGCTCGTGGCATTTGACACCTACACCCGTGATATTCTTGACTCGTTGATACGGTTTGATTTGACCGAAATGGTGTTAACCCCGGCAAGAACTGCAGTTCTTTCTCTGTATTCAGAGACAGATTGTGATTCAGCAGGTTCGTTCTCTACCATCTATGGTAATACAAATTGGTCAGAAGACCACGTTACCTGGGCGTCTGCCCCGATTTATGAGCCTGGATCTCAGGACGGAACTTCCTTGGGAGTGTTCGGGGCTGTCCGAGCCAATGAATGGAATGCATTCAATGTTTTGCCTGCCATCAATGCTGCCATCAAGCAAAAGAAGAACTCATTAACCTTCAGAATAAGTTCGGGAAACTTGCAACCTTGTCAATTCACGAGTAGGAATGGTGGGAGGGCACCAAAGTTAATGGTAGCCTTTTAGCTGTGTTTGGAAGAATTTCTAAATAGATTATTGCATAGAAGCAGAAATGATGAGAGCCAGCCAAGTTAATGGTTGCCTTTGTGGAGTAGGAAAGGTTGTACAATAGAATAGTCTTCATAATAATCATAACAATGCCACCAATTCAAATATAAAATGGTCGTCTTATTCTAATGATTATCACTCCTAGTCTTTCGACATATGTGCATTCATTATTTTAGATTGATCTGTCATCATTGATATCAGGAATACAGTCTGAGTCATCAGTTCTTGCCTTCCCTCCAGCGGCTCGGGCAATAGCGAGTAGGGAATATATAACTTTTGTGCCATCAGCCCATAATACTTCATAGCCATAGTTGCCTTTTCTTGTTACTGTTGCTGGAAACAAACCAACCTCATTGTCACCATGATTACACGATGAGTAATGCTGCACCATTGACGGAAATCCCTCCTTCAAATGAGTGCCTTCGCCTCCACATCCCTGCTGCACCTGCTCATTTTGCACACCCTCTATTAAAGATTCGTCAATGACACCAGTTTTGGGGTCTCGACATTTCAAATCTGAACCATGGATAACTTTTTGGTAGCCCCCTTCATTGCCAAACAAACGAACGGAAAAAGTTCTTCTCTCATTGTCAACATTTAATTGAGTCAATGGTACGTCAAACTGGAGTTCTCCAGCTTCATCAAGAGAGACCGTTAAGATGCTTTTACCGTTGTTGCTATTGGGATGGACGGATAACGGCAACATATCATGTTGGATACGCAATAAATCTATAGACAAAGCATCAGCCAGCTGAGAAAATGCCATGAGTTCAGCTTCAGTATCATTTGGTTTGTCACAACAAACTGGTTTCCCAGAGTCATTTGAGCTATTGATCGTGCTGGAAATTGGAAGATGAAATACATGAGATTGGTTTGGCATGAATTGATTGCATGAAGCACCGGCACTGTCCTTAAGCAGTTGTGATTTTCCAAATGGATAGTGTCTGCCTCCGCCCTCACAAACAAAGTAACTCATATTTTCAACCAAAGCCAATGTACTAACACCCATATCACCAAACATTTGCACTCCTTTCACGACATCGGCCCATGCTAGTGCACTCGGCGTTGATACCGCCACGGCTCCAGAGAGAGACAATGACTGGCTGTTTGTGAATATGTGTATGTACAAGAGTAAGCGTTTCACTTGTGCTCAAGACGTGCATACACCAGTGTTTCATAACTCACCAAACTTCGATTTGAATATCTCCCGTACCAGGTGGCATATCTAAAACAAGAACATCAAGTTCACCCCAATTTGTCCCTTTAAGAAGCTGAGACACTACCCTACCAGCCATCGGACCTCTTAAAACAGCAGCTCCACCATCCGAACCACTACCAGGGACTCCACTGTTCGGTGAGACATACCCTAGAGACATTAACTTAACTCCTCGATGTTCAATTGGATCTATCATGCCTTCACCTATTTCAGGTGATGACTGTCTTACTGTAGGATCATCTGGACGCACTAACAATGGAAGAGAAGGACCATAAACATCCAAGTCTAATAAACCTACTCGTCCTCCCATGGATGCAAGTTGATAGGCTAGATTAACTGCTATTGTTGATTTTCCAACCCCACCTTTACAGCTTGAGACCGCGAGGAAATGTTTTATATTCCGCAGAGAAGGCAATGCTGTTTGTGATGTCTTGAGACTGGGCTTAGATTGTTGTCGTGTAGACTGTGGTTGTATCCGTATCTCGACAGGAATATTCTTTGGATCCAAGATCTGAAGCTTTGACACATCCCAATTCGATTTCTGTCCATTTGATATCAATGATGCAACAGATTCTTGAACAACCTCAGTTAAATTGGAAGCCATTAGATGCAGCTGAGGATGCAACAATGTTGGAGGCTGAACCGTTACTATCAGTGATTTGCAGTCATCAGTATCCGAATCAGTGTTTCTAAGCGATCGCGACGACGGAATAGATATGCTTTTAATCCAATCAAGTCCCGTTCGCGTCACAGCTTTACCCAGCAATGGATCCAAAAGTCGTGTGTCATGACCACTATATTTGTTGAACCAGGATAGTAATTCATCCTCTAATTCTGCGGCATGCCTCGCTGATATAGCAGTGAAATCTATTGGGTTAGTCCGTCCAAAAGCAAAAGTTTTCGAGAGTGAAGAACGGCCGGAGGGAGCAATGGACGATGAAGAAAGTAATCTAGTGCAGTTATGCTTGGAACATTGACGATGATTGAACGATGGAAATTGACTAGGAAATCCGCTGAACAGCGTGGTAGCACGATTAGCGCTTGTCTTCACACTCTTCAACCAAAGAGAGCGAATGCCGCCGGTGTGCTTGGGCAGTGCTGTCATCGAGGTGGTGTGTGTGGGGAGTGTGTTGGTTAGGTGCTTGGGCTATTTTAATAGAGGGCTAATATTGCTTGTCGAAGCTGACCCTTTCAGGATGACCTCTAAGCAATATGGGGGGCGAACAATGTGCCCTCTGAATTACTTTATCTATTTATCCAATCATCAAAAAAAATAGATCACTCACCAATCACCACCCGTACTTTCTACAGCTAGGTACAAACCTATGCACCATGACAGTGCCGCCCATCACACCATTTCCATCACGCCTAATAATAATAGCCGGCACCTACGATGGTGTACTCGCCGGATGGGACACCCTCTCTCATGAACGCGAAGCAGATGCTCACGACATTGACATGAAACTGTTACGAAAGAACGACGGTGCACACCTCAAACTATCCTTTGCCATGGCTGCTCATGAGGGAAGTGTTCGTTGTTTAGATATTGCATCTGCTGCGGCGATAATTGCAAAATATGATAATAAAAGGCCACACAGTGATGATGAGGCAGAAATAACGCACGAACCTGGCTCTCTTTTATCAGGCGGATTCGATGAAACTATCAACATATTCAACTTACAAAAGCATTCACAGGCGGGCGAATTGAAAACTCCAAACGACTTGGGTTCTCCATTATGTTGCTCCTTTGCTCCGCCTTCTCAATCTGCCACTACTGCGCCTCCTACACATGCATTGGTGGGGCTGACATCTGGCAAGATTGTTCTTTACAAAAAACGAGACTGGTCTGTGCAGCATGTACTTTCTGGGCATGATGACGGCGGAGTGCAGTGTCTAGCGGTCCATCCGACAGGTCGCATGGCTCTGTCTGGCGGAAGAGATGGTAAGATTGTCTTATGGGATTTGATGAAGGGACGATTGGCATTCGTATACAAGATTTCTGCTTTGAAGAAGATCAAACGAAAAGAGTCGGTGAATCATATCGTCTGGAGTGGAGATGGAAACCGATATGCATTCTGTTATGGGTCTAAGATTACAGCAAGGGATGTTGCTAGTGGCGAAGATCTTTTGGATGTGGAAATGCCCTCAAGGGTGAATCAATTGGCTTTTATTGGGGGTGCAGAAGGTATGTTCTTAGCTGCGGCTTGTGATGATGGTGGGTTGCCAGTGTTAGAAGTGGGTCAGTTAGAGGAGGAGGGCGATGCCAACACACGTCGTGCTATTATGGCAATTGAACCTGTTGATAGGGTGGTGGCTGGAGATGATCGGTTAAAGTGCATTCAGGCTATTGAAGGTGGCAGTGGTTTTTTGGTTGTTACTGCAAACAGTGGAGGGATAGTTAGTGTCATGGACTTGGAGGGGGCAGCAAGAATGATGTTGACACCTTCTAATGGTGGTGATTCAGAAGGAGAAACTAATTCAGATGACGCTGGAAATGATACTGACTCTGATGGAGAAATGGAAGTGGCTGTGGAAATTCTTGACAGTGTTCGTCTTGGGTCAGGGGCAAGAATAACAAACTTGACTGCTTGGAGTTACGCTGGAGAGAACGAAATCGATGATTCTGATGATGAAGAAGAGAGTCTTTCCGAAAGTGAATCTGCATCTGATCTCGAAACAGAGAAGTCTAAAAAAGAACCTGAAACGAACACTCCAGAGGGGACAAAAGGAGTGAAGATCGAACTGGATGCGGATGCTTTAGAAAAGGCTAGAAAATTGGTTGGACAAGCAAAAAAGCACCAGCAAAAGAAGAAGAAAAGGCTAAGTGAAAAGAAATCCAAGTAACATGGCATATCAGATCTAGAGAGACTTTTCGATTGATGAGTTTGTAGTTAAGCATGATCAAAGAATTTATTAGTGTTATCATTTATCATTATGCTACCTTGTGCTATTTATACCTTTGCATGTGTGCAAAGCCCGCACGTTCCAGACAGATTCCTCTTTTGCCCCAAACGGAGAGGGTACAGTCTTGCTTCGTCCGAAGGAATATGGAATCTGTGTGGCTCGGGTGGATTTCTATTACGCCACACCTCTCGACGATGGTACGATTGTACGATGACGAGATTCGATTTAGCCATAACTTGCATAACAACAAAATGAAGTTTTCACAAGCAGTCTCCCTCCTTACAACTCTCTCAATTGCTGTCAATGGAGTGATGGCATTTGCAGCAGTCGCCGATAAGTCATGTGCGGCAGGTGGTGCAGGTGTTCATGTTCCCATTGGAAAAGATGGAGAAGGCGAATATACTGCTAGTACCAAGGGTTGGTGCGTGATTGTTTTGCCTTCTTGATTATCTTATCGCCATCATAGTATTGAATTTGTAATGGCTTTTGTTAAAATGTGTTGATGTATTCGCTTAGCACAGGTCATCAAGTGCTTGTAATCTGTTGATCCATTTCCCATCTAACAAAATATGATCACAAACACAGCTTTGACGTAATCAACACGGCTACTCCATTAGTGCTCGAAGAAATCAAGAGACAACCGCTACGTCCATTTGGGGTTGGAAGTCCAGCGTATCACATTGCTGATTACGGAACTGCCGACGCCGGAACATCTCTTGGACTCATGAGTGATATGGTAAAGGCTGTTAGAGAACGCAGTGGAGAGGATAAGGAGGTTGTTGTGCATTATGAAGATCAACTGACGTAAGGAATTTGTATGACATGCATCTTCATCTTAAATAACATCTTCATATTAAATAATGGACACCCAACTCAACTCGCATCATGTTTACTGCCACTGCATCTAAGAAATGAATGGCAGTCTGTCTTCAATCATGCCCTTGGCGTAAAGGAAGTCACAGATGCATATGGAAAACCAATTCCAAACCCCTATGAACTTCAAAATGTGTTTGTTGAGGCTTGCGGCGTAGGATTTCACAACCAATGCTATCCTTCAAACTCGATTGATTTCGGCGTGTCTTTCACTGCCATGCACTGGCTCAGTCGTTTCCCATCCTCATTAAAGGGAGATGAAAACATGCATGCCGCACGGTGTGATTCGTCTCCAGTTCCCGAAAAGGAACAGGCCGCAAGCGATTGGAAAGCTATTCTCAAAGCACGTGCGAAGGAGCTTGTACCTGGAGGTAGATTTGTCTGTGTCAACTTTAGCAAAAACTCTGATGGGTATTTCCTCGGCCAGACCGATGTAGGAGCAAGTATGTGGGACTCTTTTCAATCTAGCTGGAATAAGTTGAAAGAGCAGGGTCTGATTGACGAGGACGAAAGGTTGGGTGTCAGCTTTCCTAACTATTACAGAACGAAGGAAGAGTTTATGGAGGCATTCGATGATCCCGACATCTCCTCTCAAATTAAGGTAATCTCGATGGAAGAAAGAGTTGTTCGGTGTCCTTATCGTGAACTGTATACTTCTGGCAAGTCAAACAAAAGCCCACGTGAATATGCAGAATGGTTCACACCTACGACAAAGACCTGGAGCCACTCGACTTTCAAGAGCGGTCTGAAGGCAGACAGGAGTGAAGATGAAAAAGAAAGCATCATGGACCAATTCTGGGAGAATTATATGACTCTCGTAGAGAAAAAACCTGAAGTTCATGGCATGGATTATGTACACGCTTATATTGTCATTGAAAAAGTTGAATAGACATAGATTTTATGAGAGATGCATGTGAATCTGAGCGAGCTTAATTTAATCTATATAATAATAAGACATTTAGTCCCGTTTCGTGTCCATTTGTTTGTTTGTTTGTTTGTACACCCACATGTAACACTTGCGGAATCCGTCTCACATGTATTGTTTTTAATCTTTCGAACTGAATCTGCAAAACAGCGGGATGATTGTCCTCTTGGTCCGATTGTTGTTTAAACGTGTAACACTTGCGTAACTCGTCTCACGTATACCGTTTTAAGTCCTCAATTGCTTCGACAAATCAGCGTGAACGTGTCCTTTTTGGTCTGTTTGTTGTTTATAACCTGTTTGTTTGCACGTGTACGGTATCACGTAATCATTTGCTCACTCGTCACTCGTCTCGCATTTATTGTTTTGAGTCCCAAATTGATTCGACCAATCAGCGGATACGGGTTCATTATTGTTCTGTTTGTTGTGGGAGAGATCACGCGATTCATTTGCGACTACTACAACTTCGTTCCAAAAGAGGATGATTGCGATGATGAGAAGAACCTTAGATCAGTGAATGAATCATTGTCTTGTCCGACTACACAAATTATTCCAGCGTTAGGTAAGATCTCTCTCTCTCTATCCTCCATGTTGATCATGATGTGTCCTATCATGAAACATCAACTCTGTCTTTACTCACTCCAAACATCCTTCGCTTTCTCTAAGGAACACACGCGCCCATGACACCCAATCAAATATCTCAAATGTTTGGATCACAACTACCAAATAAAACTCCGTCACCATTTGTAGTGCACAATTGGCGTTCAGACGTGGTAACCATTGGTCATGCACCGTCCAGTATGGTTGAAGTGGCTACGAGGGGTATGGTGTGTGATAAGGAGTGGCCTGCTCAGTTGAATCAATTGATTTGGGAAAAAAGGAAGGAGTTGCATCATGGGAGTGATTGGAGTTTGCCCCCGTTGGTTACTAGTGTTGGTCAAGTCGTGCAGCATGAAGGTGAGTAGATGATTACTCGTGGACTTCGTTTCCTGTCTGCTGAATCTAATACAATACACCAATTCAAAAGCAATAAGTCATGGGCATGGCAAACTTCAACAAAAACCTCTTCGTAGGCACGTGAGGTCTAGAATCCATCAATCTCTCACACTTTATGCGTGGTCTACGGTACGGAGAATCTAATTTAATGGGCCAAGGACACAACCCCCTACGATCCATACTGAATTATTGCACCGAAAAGTATTTGGGTCAACTTGATTTATGGTACATTCTAACTGTTATGGGTGCCAATGAAGGCACCGGACAGATAGAAATGAAAGGCATGCACCGAAAAAGATTGTGGTGTATTTGAATGAGGAGTATCATTCTACATTCTACTTGGCTGGGGAATAAGTCCATTTATCGGTGAGTCTTGAGTCTATGTAGCTACTGTTTTGTGTTGGAGCTTTTGAAATTCTTGGTAATAAAATACCAACGTTTCAACGTGCTCTTATTCTCAGGACACGGATGGCAATGGATGATGGCTGAGAACTCATCGTTCTAGCACCTTGGGTCGAAACCTTTGGCGAAGACGGACATATTGATGAGCTTATTCGTAAAGTTGGATACATTGGCACACCACATATAATGGAGGCAATGAAGAATGATACTGATTTAAAGAACAATCTATCGGCGGTAGCTCATTTGATTCGCGGAAGCTCGGAGGGACGGTTCTCCATCACTTACTGCCCCGGTCACTTATCAAAATCAGAAGTTGAAAGGGTTGGATTCAAATATGACGATTTGAATACAACGCAACAGAAGCGTAACTTTGAAACATTGAAAGATGGATGGAATACAATTAGCTATGATGGTGTAGAGGAAAAGTTTTATTATATTAGCAATCTTGCTCTTGGTCTTTGGGCTGTCCCAAGCCGTTTTGAGGATGAGGGTTCTCGACAAGTCAATGCAAGCATGAACAGTACATCAACATATATTAACATTGATATGCAAGTAGAGGCTCCCATGAGCGGTGGAGTGGGCGGTTGGAAGCAGCCACCACGGTGAACAATATGTAAAATTAGGTTCAGGTGCAAGTTTGTATTTGAAGAGGTAATGCCATAAATAGTGTAGTCCCAATTAATCTGAGTCAATTAAAGCATCATCATGCATAATATTGTTTCTGACATAGTTATGAATTTCTCTCATAAGGAACATATCAAAGCAACAAGAAGATATCTAAGTATTTGAGTCCTATTGTAATACATACAGTACACAACTCATTATTCATTTAAAGATTGATTAACGCGGCCAGGCAATCTACCGTACTTATGGTAGTGCAGCCTGACCGCTTGCTATTAAATTTTCAAAGAAAATATCGAGAAAGCTGAAAAACTCGGTAAAAAACTTAACCCCGCGAAGCGCTAGCCGGAGCGTAGCGGAGGCTAGTAAATAATATGAATAAGTATATTAGTTAATTTTTCAGTGAAAATGTATGTATTATGTACAAAAATAAGGTGTTAACAAATGTTATCAATATAAACAGCCTAATGTTCAATGATTGTCAATCAATCATTGCCTGGACAAAAACAAAAGACAGTTTTTGCCTTACGCATCTTGTATGTCATCGTACCATTCACCTCTCCCTTGATTCCTGTCTGTTTCATACTCCTTGTATTCTTCTTTTTGTCGCTTAAACTCCTTCTCTTCCTTCATCTCCCTCCTCCATTCCAACATTTTTTGTCGATGATCATTCTCCATCCGTTCATATAACGGTTGCATACACGCCATCCCGAGAATCATGTAAACCACACCCATCGATACCATAAGCCACGTAGTCATACTCATGAATAGGGTAGCAAACATGGTCAGGTAGTCCGGTCCCAATATACTGGATCTTTCATCGGAGGCGAAATCTTCTACCTTGATGGCCAAATCTTGTTCCATGCCAATTATACCAATGAATGAGTACATGAATCCGCGTAGGATGTAATTGAGTGCAAAGAAGCGTTTTAGGAAAGGGAGGCGTGATTCTACTAGAATGAAAAAGATGGAGAAAATCATGATGTAAACCCTATACATGATGGATATTGCTGCTGTTGAGAATCAAGTGCGAACACATCACAAATGCAAAATAAGCATCCAGCCAAGAAAAAGAGCCTCACCGAACTGCCACTTGCAATCCAAAGCTGAATTCACCATCATCTCCCTTCTTCTCCAACCCAGCGAATAGGGGATAAGCCTGCATACCCAACATCATAAAACTAGACAGAGAGGCCAACATTCGGACGATGTCCAGTACGACATGCAGACATTTCTTGCGCGGTCCTTCAAACTTTTTCTTGATTGTTTTCTTGATTTTGTTGCGAATGTGAGAGGATGCGGCCGAGACCGCCTCCACGGTTGGATCGGGTACATTCTTTCTATGTTTGTATTTGGAAGATACGGATGCCTTGGAATTTTTGGACTGACGTGAAAGTGCCGATTGAGATTGAGAGTCATCAGTGACAGCGCTGTTGATAGAGGCGAAAGGTTCCGTTGTCGAAGTTGTTGTTGTTACTGTTGTTGGCGGTGGAGGTGGAGCCGAGGAAGGAGGCGGTGCAAGTGGTTCTCGTGACTCGGTAATGGGTACTTCATGGCTGCTCTGTGATGATATCAATGGAGTTGATTCTCCATTGTTATTGCTGCTGTCGGCAGTTGAAGTGCGAGAACTGAATCCCCAGGCCATGATTGCGGAGTGCGGGGATGGAGTGGGGAGTGTTTGTGGAGGTTTGTGGATATGTTGTGGAAGGTTGTGCGTGGGTATGGGCGCGCCGCAAGGCGCCGCGAATCTTGGAGCGAAAAGACGTCAGGATCCATCATCAATCATCATACACCTACAACATCATCAACGGATCCATAACAGAACAAAAGCATCAACCATGGCTCGTATCCTCCCCATCCTCTCCCTCTTTGCCATCCTAGGCTTCACCGCCGCCTTCTTCAAACAAGCTGTGCCCCATCAGGAGGTGACCAAGCCTACCAACGTCGTCTCCTTCGGAAGTGATGTGTTCGATGAACTTGACAACCCCAATGTGGTTGCAGATCCGAACATTACCCCGGCACGAAAGTGCGGCTTCTGCATGGGAGTAAGTTAACTTTGTGTGTTTGGATAATGTACCCCCGCGATCGCTCCTTGGGCGTTGTTCTTACATCCAGAGCTCGTGTGACGTGTGATTTTCGCATCCGACATGTTTCGTTGATGTCTGATGTATGTTTCCTCTGATGTCTCACTGCGATTCCTTGCCAGAACATTGAGCACTAACTTCGTCATAATCTATCGACTCCATCATTAATATCAACAGTGATCCGGGCAGACGAACTGCCCCGTCAGTGGTCTCTAAGACCCCTGCGCAGTTCGTCGCGTTACACCGGATGGACATCATGATTCAAGAGTGCATCCGTAAGAGGGAACGTGGTATGGGAAGATAAAGATTAGGCAGAAATGATCGAGTTGGATTCTGTTGATACACACCATCTGAGATTCACGGTGAATCCCTGCATTCGACAGAAAACCTAAGTCTCAATTTCCCAAAGAAACGAGCTCGCACCTACACCAGAATGACGCATCTAATTTCCTCAAGGTTAGGATTTAGATACTGATAGAATGTCTTCCAAGGACGAAGGCAGGTGTTTTTAACTTGATACTACATTGTATTTCATGTTTAGAGTGGGATGTATATCATCCTGGGGTCCATGCTGTTTTTTTGAGAGGTTGAAGAGACTTGCTCGCTCATCTTTGCACGTTGCTTTTGAGGAGTGTTTAGCTTTAGCTTGCCTAATAACTTCTTATTGTAATGAATCTTTTTCTTCAATAATCATGCTGTAGTATCACAACATCCTACCTACTGGTAGCGAGAACCATTTGTTATTGAAGTACAATGACAAACAAATAATACTACAACCTACAACTGCAATGGTTGGAGAACTACCTAGAACGTACGTATGTGGGTAGATAGAGGTAGGTAGACGTTCCCCCGAGCAAGAGCAAGCAACAAGCAAGACAATCCAAACACCCCAAACGACAAACGAAACATACCAATAGCCATTGATAGCCATCCCCTTTTTAGGAGACAACACTCACGGAAAGGATGATAAGATTCGAGGTGGAATGCAAGTCGTTGCTCCCACTGGTGTCGTCTCGAGGGAGGAAGTAAGGTAACCCACCCTATCCTCAATCCTCATCCCCACAAAAATACCACATCCATCGCAATCGCAAATAAAGGAAGAAGGAGACCCAACAGCAAATAAAATGGAGAACTTTGTATTGAACCTCTTCTCGGACCAACTGTCCAAAATCATTTTGAACTACAACGATGCCAAGATGAAGATCAATGCTAATTTCATGTCTGGCAAAGTAAGTTATTTCCTGATTATCGATCTGAATCTTTGGCTGTGATATTTATCTGAATCCATGCGTTTCACATTATTTCTCATTGAATAAATATATACGACTAACCTTGACGAACCAAATGATTATTGTAGGGATCCATAACCAACGTCCGGCTAAACACCACCCTAATCAATCAAATCCTAACTCAACCACCGTACGGCATCCTACCTTTCATCCAATTAAAACACGTCACCTTATCCGAATTACGTTTAGAAGTCACCAGTTATACCAATCTCAAAAAAGCACCCGTTGTATTAGTGATTGATACGGTGTTTATAGAGGCGGAAGAGATGATGGATTATTGGTTTGATGGCAGACATTCCAATGATGTCACTAATGACGATTCAAGCGGTGCATCAAGCGGACAGCCTGCAAATCAAACAAAACCAAACCCCAAAAGACAGCAATATGGGTTATTACATAGGTGAGCTACCATGTTACATTCTATATACACAATAAAATACACAATGAATATGCCGCTGACGCCGCCGCCACAATAGAATCACCGATAATTTATCTGTTCGTATCAATAAGATACATGTTTCTTTCCAACCATTGGGCAAATTTAAAACACGACGTGTGGGGAAATGGACACCACCGGGTGTAGAGGTTGAGTTGAACGGGGTGTGAGTTTTTGTTATAATGTTCTACTCTATGGCTTTACTATTAAACTAACTGAGAAATGCATACCTTGTTCTCTTTCCTTCAGCGAGTGGATATCAGTCACTCAACACGGTGAAATAGGCACCCCCGAACAAATTTGGGCACACAATGATTTAAGTGCCCAACAAGCTTCCATGAGACGTGATGCTGTTGTGAATAGTAGACACCATCATCGTATGTATACTATTTTTAAACGGCTTAGTTTCTTGGGATGTGTGCGGTTAATAGACTCCAAATCTAAGGGACAATCTACGTTGATATCGGACAGTAAAGTTGATATGCATGTGGGATACACACGAAGATTACGTGATGCCGGTATAACAGATGTTGACGTGGATATTATGTGTCATGATGTTGACATTCAGTTAGATTTATGCCATATAAACAACAGAAACGGTGGAAGAAATACTACATTGACTGGATGTAGTTTAGAATCAGTGATTCATTTGATGGTGGGGTTGCAACATTGTATGTATAAAGATCGATCGTTTGTGGATCCATTGTTGTCTGTGGATGATCCGCGTGATTCATCAAAGTTAAATGAAGAAATGAATGACGCAAAAACTACGCTAATTGCCGATGGCAATGCGAATATCGATGCTGAATTAGGACCTGATGATTTCATGCCATCTGTGAATATCATGGAAGATGGTTCAGATAGTAGCAGTAGTGATGAAGACGAAGAACCCGATGAAGAGCACGACATGGCATTTTTGGCCTGGAAGAAAGAGCAGGGTATGGATTCCACTGAACATCAAGATCCAGGCGAAGTCGATCCGAATAAAACTCAATCTGAATGTACCTCTTCAAACAAGGACACAAACTCTGCACCACTCAACGATATGCTACAATCTACAAACCAAGATAAGGAAAAGGACGAACCACAGCCGAAATACGAACGAAAACGCAAGGCAGTCATAGTATTAGCATCAGGAGCACAAAAATTCGAGAAGCTATCGTTCAGTTTAACATTACGAAGAGTTAATGCGCACTTATATCTGACACGAGACTTTGATTGTAATAGAACACACTGTCTTGAAATGTTGACGGAGGGTGTTATGATAGAATGTATTTGGCCAAAGCCCAGTGGTATGTTGTATATTCTCCGAACTGATAGTTGATGAAAATGTCTGCATTTGTGCAACACACATTCCATTGATATCTCACTTGATTCCTGTTCATCACCTGTAGGCGAAATCGGAGGCAACGTTCAATGCTCCATGAGATACTTACACATATTGGAATCGTTAAAGCTCGAAGATGATTCCGTTGTTAGATACCTTCCATTAATGAAGATAGGCTCTAGACTTTTCAACGGTCATGATCTCTTTCCTTCTTCATCATATTGCAAAAAGAAGTCATCTGGTAGCGTAACAGAGAATGAAATGTTTATTGACGATCAAGATGATGGTTTCCCCATGATGGAGAAGCGTCAAGTCAGTTGGAAATGGGCACGGCCCATGATCACTGGTCCGTCTGCGCTATCATTGAAATCAAGTGTATCCTTCACCGATGAGAAGTTGGCTTTATGGAGCAAAACATTTGTGGTGCACGAAGCCAGTATTGGTGAAATTGAAGTGTGCGTTGATTCAGACCCACTAAGCAGACTGATCAAAGCAACTTCTTCTGTACCTTGGGATGATCGTTGGTTTTCAGGAGACTGGATGGATGAAATATCACCAGATATGGTAGCAACAGCTGGCTGGACTATCGGGAATCATAATCTACAACCCATTCCTGCTTGGTATGGCTCGGCGAGTGGAAAATTAAGTGCCTTGTCTTCGGAACTCAGGAATGTAACAGCGCGGTTTGGTGGCATTGTAGTTAGATTACCCCACCCTACGTACTCGTTTCCATCCTGCGGGATGGCGGATGTCGTGTGCAGCATATCAAGTGCTACAGTTCTTGTAACATCACAACTGCCAGCTAGTTTCCTCTCTGGCAGAATTATTGTATGTGATGGAGATTCGACGCAATTTCCCAATGGCAAAGATGATTTATCGTGCCAAGCCAGTCATGGTTTGAATTCCGACGCGGGTACACAGTTCCGAATGCAAATCACTCTAGTAGACTTTTCCTTACAAGTAGTGCAGATGCCTACAAACAATATCAACTACCTCATAGCACCCACCAAAATTACAGCCATGATGAGTCTCCAACACACTAACCCAGCAAACGATACTACACAAATCACTCAGTCAATTCTCATGTCAGTATCAGTCCCAATGCTTGAATCACACATAGTTGTAGAGACAGCCCTCAGTGGTGCATCTACTATGCATTATCATTTAACAAGATTGATGTGCCATGATGCAACAGACTTTTCAGACGCCAGCTCAAGTAATCAAATCCAACAAACAACAGATACAAGTGAGGTCACAAGTGTGGTGTGTGTCCATGTATCTGAAATTTCTATTCACCTGGCCACCAACAGAAAACAAGATGAGGTGCTTCATATTTCTCATGTGCATGTTAGGCGTGTTGAACTTGGAGTGGAGTCTTCAAGCAATATTGAAGGTACCGACGCTCTCTCTGTGCATAAATGTGTCGTCGGAGGATTCTCATTACAGTCAATATCATCCGACATTCATAGATTCACAGACATCGTGAGTACCGGAATGGAGACAAATGCAGATCAAAGTGCAGACAGCATGGCCATAATGCTGAGAGCGTGTCATAGTTCTGGTCGTATTTTTCCAACAACATCAACTTATTCTCTGGATTCGGCTTCGCCCTTAGTCATCAGCTTAGATATTGATGCGATGGAAACGTTCAAAGATATTGCGATCCGTGCATTTAACGAACCAGTGTATTTCTATAGCAGAAGCCGAGTCTGTCCGGATGATTATGAGACATCTACTCAACCTACTATGATAGCTTTGCTTTCATTGCTATTCGAACCGTTGACATCACTTGATTCTTTTCAACCACACCCGAACACCACTGTATTAACACGAATACTTCTGAACAATATGACGGTAAACATCCCCAGTAATGCTGACGGGAGCAATACTGACTTTTTGCTTACGGCCAGAGATGTTGATGTAACTGTTGGTTCAATCAATCATACTGATGCTGGACCTTTGCTGAAGCATCGGTGCGGTCGCGACAATATCATATGGGAAGATATTGTTGGCAATGACACCACCCCCGGTACATTTTATGCGTTCAAATCAAGACAATCACTTATGAGTTTGGACAGTATTCTAATTCCTGAGTTTCATCTTGATTGGAGCTCAGCAAAAGGCGAAGATATTGTTAAAAAGTTGATTGACACCTCAGTTACCATCGCAACACTTTTGTCATACATAAGCATGAAGATTTACTTTATGATGCCAACCATGACAACATCAAAATCTCGTCTTACATCACCAGACAAGGAATTTCACTCTAGAATCGGACATTACCATTCTACAATGATCCGTCTGCTTTCTTCAGCCGAAGACACAATTGAACGACTCAGTTTGTCTCTGTTTTCGAAAGAGAGGGAACGCCTTGGTATGTTGGCGTTCACACCGTCAGTTTGCGGTTGGCTTCGAATTTGTGAAGGAACAGCTTCTTTTCATCGCTTATTTCCAACGGCAACTTTGTGCAGGTATTGGGTGGCGCTGATTAATTCTCTGCTAGTGAGTCATTGATGCTTTTAGTTGTGCCATTACCCTGCTTTACATACAACATCTTGTTCTAAAAAAATACCAGATATGTTATGAATACCCTGGCGCTACGCCACTGTTGGTCTTACCGATATCTTCTGAATCGATTTCATTGCGAGTGATTGCAATACCGTCAGCCTACAGTGGGACACAAAGTATTGTTGGCACTCATTTGCAGCAAAAAGGATTTGCGCTGGTTGACTCTGTTAGGAGTACCGAGATTTTCTGTGTTGCAGCCGATTGTGATGAATTTGATATGTGGGTATCTGCCATTACTGATCAACTTAATCAATCCAGCCCCGCTCCTGATGTTGCATCTGATCAATCCCAAGTGGAATCTTCCCCGCCAATAATACCCAGTCCCAGTGAACAAGAAATCAGTTCTGTTAGAACTGAGCACGACGCTTCCACCTCAGTAGGAGGGGAGGATAAACATTATGAAGAAGAAAATGTGCTCAACGCAATACTTGATGGTGGGCAGACTCATCCGATAATTGCTGAAGAAGTGAAGTCAACACAACATATTCATTTTTCTGAACATGCACATACCGACGACATTGACATGGACAGCATGGATATGGAAGAGATATCTCTGACAAAGTCTGAATCTTTTGATAATACTTGTGATTTATCTGAAACTCCTGCAGTGCAGCCAGAAAGTACATTGCATATTGCACAAGAATCACAGGAAGTAAAGACGCCAACAGTCACCTCAACTCGAGATATTCTAAAGAAATCACGTTTTACGGCTTCGAAGTTCAATTCTGCCCTTAAATCAGCTAAAAGTGGTGTAATTGCTGCTTCAGAGAAAGGCAGACAAGCCCTAGAAGCAAATATTTCAAATCATAATAGTGCCACCGTCAATAAAGTAGATCTTGGGCAAAAGTTTTCAGGCCTGAAGGGTAGCGCCTCTAAACTCCCAACGGCAGTACTCACAGGTGTTCAGGATCATCCAAAAGTTGCTAAAAACGTTGGCTATCGTGCAGATCCCCTCATTTCATCTGGACTTGAAGCGCTTGGGTCAGAATCACAGGTGTTAGATTTCCCGAAAGACCGTGCTCAGACTAATCGACAGGAGCTTATGAAAAAGAAGCTAGCCAACTTTGACCAGTCGGTTAGAAGGCTTAAGATTGACGAGAAGCTTAATAGCATTAGCACTGCCGTAAGAAATGTGGCAAATGAAGGGCAGGTGAGGAGAATATAAAGAATATATGAATATGTGAATCATCAAAGACAATAGCTCATTACAAACTGTGTGTCTGTGCACTTTCATTGAGCAGGTTGTTGCGAGGCAGATTAGCAATACAGGAAGTATCACACAACTAAAGAATCAACAGAAACCTATCAAGTTTGATGCAAGAGAAACCTTTGCCTCTCATTCGGAGCAACCAGTTAGAGTAAAATCAATCAAGTCGGGTAAACCGCTTATAATCCACAGTGATGAAATCCTCTATCAAAAAAGTCGATTGCTATCGAAAGTAGAGGGTACCTGGGTGATTGATGTAGAAGTTCACGAGATTTCTTCTGATACTAGGGCTATTTCAGAATCACTCGAGCATAATCACTCAGAAGCTTCAACCGAATTGAATAACAAATTACTGTTCAAATTCACTTCGACAGAAGTAGGAATTCCTGCTTCACTGAAGACAGTTTTGAAGAAGACTGTCTCCGAAATTGTCGTCTTTCAGGCATTGCTCTCAAACATCTTTTCTAGTTCTAGTTATGCTGACTATGCAGCTGAAGCGACATATCAAGAAGCTATCAAGGGTTCATCAGTATTTGACAGAATGTCGCCATTGCAAAGGATTGGAATTTTCGGTATAACGTTGCAGGGAGTTCTAGATGCGAGCAATTTCAATTCGCCAAACAAGAAATGCATATATCAGAGTCACTGTAAGTCCATGCTTTCTTAAGATATGAGTTTTTTGGCTACCATGTCGATGCCAGTGCCAACTCTTCGCTTTTTCAGGTGAAATGATCAAATTATTCTTTCAAACACTAGTGTCCAGTGACATGCCACATGATGCAATTGAAGCCACCGAGAATTTCCTTGAGATATCTATTGCAACGTATCCTGCATTTGAGACAAATCATCACAACAAGGAGGCTAAACCAGTAGCAGGCACTGCGAAAAAGTCGTTCGAAGAAATACTGCATCCTAGACGATATTCATCTGCACAACATCAACCAGCAACTTATGATAACGACTTCCAATCCACTTCTTCTTTACTTGGCATAATGATGGAATCCTATTCCAAGGCAATCCAAGAAAGAGACCAGGCCCTTGCGAAACTCTCTGCATCTTCAATACTGCAGGATAACATGCTTGTCGGGCCAGCAGCTACAGAGTCAGCACAGCGTGGAAGTAGTGACGATCAACTACAGATGCTTTGTAAAAATCTTGGGCAAGAAATTGAATTGCGAACAGAAGCAGAGGTTCAGGTGCAAAGTCTCAAGGATAGGTTAGATTTAGAACGGACCTTAGCCGCAGCAAAAGAATCTGATCTCATGGCAGAGCTTGACAAGTATAAGTCTTTGTTGAAGAAGAAATAAATAAGAAGACTGTATGGATTTATGTTATCTATCTTTAATGCTTTATATCATAAGTAAGATCGAAGATAAAAATGACTTAGAGCCCAAGATAAAACCATCTTTTCCTCCTTCTCTTCTGGCGCCAGTCTGCATTACCTGATACATCTCTACCACTCAATTTTGTATGCAACTCCTCGCCAAGTATTGATATTGCCAATTTTCGACCCTCTTTTGTCTTCACAATATCTAGCGCTACTCGTCTCTTCGACCGTCCAGAAATTAAAGCCGAATCTCGTAATAATTGTCGTATCTTTCCTCTATCAATCCTTCCACTTCTTTTGGACCGTATTAAACTCTGGACTGTTGATGCAACTACGGGACTTCCAGATGGGTTAAGAATTAGCATGTTAAGAGCATAGGGGTACATAATTTCTAGTACATTGAATGATGGGTCCAAAGATTTCGCAATCCCTTCTAATGTGCTGAGCGCCCGGGCATTGTTGATAAAATATGGAGGTAGATCGAATTGAAATCTTGGTACGAGACGTGACAGCGAATCCAGCAGTTTATCGAATTTCAATTCAGGGATTTGTGTATCTTTGGAGTTTGAAGATAATAATTTTGGATACAATAATGAGTTTTCAAATGTAACTTCCAACGCTTGAGCTAATGCACGTCTCTCTTTAGGATCATCCAGCACATGCTGAGGAATTAATTGCAATTCGCCAAATAGGCTTGCAACAGCGTCTAAATATAATTGTATAAAAGTGTAAGGTAAAATAACAGGTACTGCGAGACACAATCTAATATAGTTTGACTCACCAATGTCTCGTGAAAACACTTGCAATACGACACTGCAAACTAGAGCGTCACGCACTTGCGAGGGAATAGTGCTCAACAATCCAAAATCGAGATATCCAAGTGCCAACAATCCATTCTTCATTTTAACTTTTAGTAGATTTCCCGCGTGGGGATCTGCATGAAGGACGCCCGTAACAAGAAGTTGACTTAGTGTGGAGTCGATAGCTAACTTGACTAGGTTTAGATTTTCCTTGACTGAAATGTTGTTGTTATTGTTGTTGAAATTGTTTATATTGGTGGATGTTTGAACGTCCGTTAGCTTCGTGCCATCTATCCACTCCATAACTGCGAAAGAAATGAAGTTGCATAGATGAAGCAAGGTTAGTTGAACTCGTATTCCTAACTATAATACTCAAAATAAAAGTCAAAACGTAAACTTACCCAAGACATTTTCTGTACACCAATCAATATAAACTTTAGGAACTACTACACGAACTTTTGAAGTACTTTGATGATCACTACTCTCATGTGAATACAAACGTGCAAATTCAATGCAATTCTTGGCTTCGTTACGATAATCCAACTCTTCAAAGATTCGCGACATGAATTCTTGAGTTGCAGAAACTAGTTTTGTATTAATGAGACGATTACGGGTGTTGCTATTATTGTTGGCATGGTTGTTGGTTGTGAATGCTGGTAGCGATTCGAGGAAGTTTGCTACAGCTAGAAGCAATTTGGTATCTTTCTAATTGACAGCCTGAGATGAGAAAAGATGGAAATAGACAATATCAACCAATGAACAATATGAAACTATACACACCCGTACAACTTCTCTGATTCCCGGCCTTTGAACTTTCACTGCAACCTCCCCCAACACAGGCAAATATGCCTTATAAACCTGACCTATGCTAGCGGCCGCCACCGGACTTGTCAAATTAGACAGTAAGCATTCTAAATCTTCAGCACGAATTCTACTGCCTTGTGAACTACCTGTAGGTGCTGATGTACGTTCATACAGTTCTCTTCGGACAATCTCCTTCGCCAACTGCGAATCAAATGGTTTCATATCATCTTGCAATTTCGATAAAGCTTCGGCCAAAGCTTTTGGTATAACATCAGGTCTAGATCCTAATGCCTGTCCAAATTTAACGTATGTTGGACCTAATTTTTCCAAGGCGGCAGCAACACGTTGTGCATTAGATACGCTTGTAATATTAGTGTTTGAAGTTTGAGCGAATGAATGTGAATGTGACCAGAATGCCTCCCACACATCGGACGTTTCCGATGTTGTGGTAAACCAGTTGTAATCACTTAAAGTGGTCAGTATTGGTAGGATGGTTGATGACATAATTGATGTAACTTCAAAAGCTCTCTGGAATGCGGATGTAGCATCTGTGGTGTTGTCATCTTCTAGATGCTGAAATGACGGAAGTGTATATGATTCTATCAGTGAAGTGTCATCTTGGAATGATCTAAGTGCAGTGTGACTAGCGAGCGGTTTTATGACGTCCACTTTTGTTGAGCTGGGTGGATGGAGTGCCACGATACGATTTCTATTCCCATTATTCCATGCCTCGCCATTTCTTGTTGTGATTGCAATGAATGCCGCCGTCGGTGACCTCCGGAACTGGCGCTGCTGCGAAGAACATGATGAAATTAGATCAGCACTCAACAGCAGCAAGCCGTGGTATAGGACAACAGTGAATCCGTCACACATATTTCATCGTTTATCGTGAAAAATCACTGCATGGTGGAAGATGAAGATGGTGGAGGGCACAATTTCAATTTGGAGAGTTTAAGGTAATTTCCAATTCTACTCTGTACCATAAACTAGAAATGGAAAAAGTACCTCTCATGTCCTCAGGCATCTTGAGGTCAAACCACTCTATACACACTGACAACGATATCAACAATCTTCAACAATCCATCATCACCATGCCGCCGTCCCTCCCCACGCTAGAAGAATGCACCACAATCCTAACCCCAATCATTTCCAACCCCGACCCCGGTGCACTCACTCCCTGGCGACAGATTGTTCATCAATGTCTCGCCTCTGCCTGTGATGAGACCTCTGGTGTATCCGTTGATAATGCGGCTCAGTTGCTCGGTGATGCATTAAAATGGTATGCAGGCAACAGAAGCAGCTGCAGCGCACCCGCCAATGAAGATACCGTGATTTGCACCGTAGTTGAGTCGGTATGGCTAATGGACTGCTTATTGGACGATGCCAATACGTTGAAATTAGTGGAGCTCGTGAAGTCTCTAATGAGTAGAGCTGTCAAAGATGACGACGAAGCCGACAACGAAGCAGACGAGTCCAACAAATCGCCTACACCGCTAATCTCACCATCACTCCTTCAAACCACTCTAGAATTTCCTCTTCTTAAATCAATCAATCTCCTCCCTCCCGCCACACCGGCCATTGAAAAGGCTGCCAAAGCCGCAGCATCCAAAACCAAATCAACTCCCGATGCCATAATCTTTGGCACTAAACAAAAATATATGAAAGTGAATGCCAACATGTATTACAGACAGCACAAATTTAATTTGTTTGTGGAAGAAAGTGAGGGATATGCCAAGTTGATTACTTACTTGGTTGGATCTCGTGGAGGTAATAATAATGGCAGTGGCTCAAACCAAGATGTCAAGTCTTTAATTGGAGCATTTGATATCGACCCCAATCGAGCTTTGGATGTGGCAATAGACGCCCTGGAATGGGAATTAAAGTGTCTTGTAGACGCCATTAATAAGGAGGAAGTGTGGAAACTCTCAAATGTCAAGGCAGCCTTGCGAAATGAAACAAAGACAAATTCTTTACTCTCCATAATACGTGAACTGGATGGTCACACTCCCCGAGCTGTGGTTCATCTTTTAGGATTCAAGTTTCGATATTATGCACGTGGAAAAGAAAAGTCTACATCCAAATCTTCAAACAGTCAATACCCACAATCTTTGTTACTGGCAACCGCATATCTTGCTGCCAGCAATATTGTAGATATTCACAATTTGTTGCCCCATTTGTTGGAGACAAATAACCATGATTTGATGACACAGTATCAAAAATATTGTACAGATACCGCAGCAAGGTTGAAAAAGATGGGGGTGATCAGTCTTAATGCAAAAACAACGAATGATGAAGAGACAAAAAAGTCCGATGAAGTGGACTCTGATCCTTTTACAAACGATGCAGTGATTGGGATCTTTCGTTACATGTTGATGGTGGGTGAGTGGGACGATGCTGCTGGTTTTTTGGCTCATGCAACTGTGTCGGAATTTAAGGCGGTGGTCTTGAGTGGTGATTGTACCAAGTTGGAGAAAATTATGAGCTTAGCTGTTCTGGCCGCATGCAGTCTTTCGGATTGTGTGGCGGTAGCCATTTCTGAATGGGTTTCTTGTGTTGTGGACGATGTAAAGAAGGAATCAACTGATGGTATGCTGGTTCATAAGAATTCGGCTTTGTGTGATGTGTCAAATGTACTTTTAGAACCACTCTTGTGTCTCGTTGGGAGTGGTAAAATCCGGTTGAATGAGCAATTGTACAAGAAGCTATGCAGTCTATATCAGACCAAACTTGCAGGGTTGAAAAAGAATGATTCCAAGGAAGTTGATGCATCTAATATTGATGCAGAGACTATGGCATTGCTCTCCAAATTCCTTGTTCCGTCCCTCTCGATCTTCCCATCCAATCCCGAACTCTCCCACGAGCTTTGGTCTGTTCTACAGCTACTGCCTCATCCCATACGGTACAAACTGTACTCGTCATGGCGATCTCCAGCATTGGAAAAAGGTGTACTACGTAATATGCTACCCAAAGATATCAAGGTGGGTGTTTTCCCCAAGCCACTGAATTGTATCGAATCTGAAATCAAGACAAGCATACAGGCGAAATCTATTATGAAGCGCATATCTAAAGAAAACATCGAAGACAAGATGATTGAAGACAAGCAAACACGGAAGATGGTAAGAGAGATGGGCAAAGGGAGAGAACTGTCTGAGTCATCACATAACAATCCTCTAGTTGTATTCGGCTATATATTGAATCAGATTGAGAGTTATGACAATATGATTCTGTTAATGGTGGATGCATTTCAATATGTAACTCCTTTGGGTTTGGATGTTATCGGATACTGTTTACTCTTGAGTTTAGGTGGGGACGACGACAGCAAGAGAAGCCGAACCAAATGTGAGTGAATTCAGTAGCTTACATGCAAGCAATTCTCATTCTGAGTGCGAATCTAATATTTGTTTTTTGCGTGGGCAATAGCTAGCGGATTGAACACCGAGCAATGGCTGACTTCGCTCGAGACCTTTACGGGAGCTTTTTATAAACGATTTCCAGATGTTGAGCTTCGTGGTTTGCTGTCTTATATTGCACAGCGCTTACAAGATGGTGAAGCTTCTGAGCTTGGGGTACTCCGTAGTCTGATTAAGACGGCAGGTGGTTATGGTTTTGTCGACTACGATTCAACTTCATCGCTTTCCGAGCTTCAACTAGAAGGACGATGTGGATCACGATTGCTCAAGCTTGAGACCTCATCATTTGGAGTTATTGATAACGTCAATCCTAAAGCCTCGAGAATGCTCCGGTCAGTTCTTCAAGGTGAAGACTTGGGAGTGATAATCTTGCTTCTGCTTTCACAGATTCGACAGAAAGTACTCTATGCAAAATCCAAATCCGAGGAGCACATCAAAGTAATGGGGCGACTATATGACGAATGTGAATCCGTCTTCTGCCTTCTACTGGAATACATATCAGATTCATCAGATGATCTACCAGAGGGGCCCAACACCAAAGAGATGTTTGCCATATCTTTGCCACCATTGGCTTCTCTTTGCGAGACTTACAAACTTGACACTGCAACTGCTTGGATGCTTATCAGGCCATTGTTTAGGAAGTCTCTGTTTTTTCAGGACGATAAGAAGCTCGCAGGCAAGTCATCTTCAGGCGAACCTCCTGAGTTTCTCAAACCATTCTCACCGACGCCAGAAATGACGACCTCATACCAGAAATTAAAGTTGCTGCCTGAGCCTGCTTGGAAGTACATTTCAGCTGAATTATTTGAGATGTTCTACTCTCTTTCCATATATGACATTCAATGGTAAGTGTCGAGTCATGATGATGTTGCTTTATTTGTTCATTTGATTAACTCACACCCCACTTCCCTCTCCATTATTTTGATAGCCCCTCTGAACGATACAGCCTTGAAATAAACAGATTGAACAGAGAAGTTGAACGGCTCTCTAGGATACAACAAGGAAAAGGCGTATCCGCCATGACGGCAGCAGCTGCAGCCGCGGGTGGTAGTGCTAGTCAGATTCGCGATGCCTCAAAATTCACCGATGAACATAAAAGAGAGCAGGATAGACTGAAACACAATGTTGACAAGTTAAACACAGACTTTTCACGACAGCAGAAACGCTGCGAACTTGTCCTAGCTAAACTTGAAGCCCAAAAGCACACACTGATCAAAACCGGCAACACAGCAGATGGATTAATTGAAGAAGGTCTAGCTTCTGCCTTTCTCACCTTCTGTCTGTACCCAAGATTTCTTTGCAGTCCCGAGGACGCACTATTCTGTGCACACTTTGTTAAGCTGATGCACAAGATGAAAGTTCCTGGGTTCTCAACAATTGAGTTGATTGATGGAGTTGTGAATGCAATCACAGGTAGTCTGTATGCTATAACCGAAGATGAAGCGGGAAACGCTGCTATCTTTTTGAACGAATTATGGAAATCAACCAATCTGTGGAGGTATGACAATGATTCGTTTGCGTCCGAGTTGAAAGGCATGGTAAGGCAATTGCGTTCGATCTCCATCGAATTTTTTCTTTCAATATCCAAATTCATTTTCTCTTTCCACAGCCTGGTTCTCGACTATCCAAAGCTTACTCACAAGAGAAAAACATCGGTGATCATTCTATGACCGATGGCATTACACATGATGATTACAAAATGATCTTCTCTCAGTGGCATTTGAAGATAGGGAGTGCTGCCGTTGGTTGTCTGAACTCATCAGAATACATCCACACTAGATGTGCTCTAATTGTTCTCAGCAGAATAGTTCTGGTTTATCCTACACAGCCCAAGGTAGGCGATAAGCTCCTTGACATTCTTGCTACTCTTCAAGCAGACGAATCAAGACCAGATATTCGTGCAACTGCACAAGGTTATGCATCTCAGCTTAGTAAAGCACGCGATGAGGGGATGTGGAAAGAAGAAAATATTGCAGTAACTAAAGCTAGGCAGGAGAAAGAGTTGATGAAATTGGAAGAGCGCAAGAAGAAGCTTGCTGAGCAAGATGAAGCCATGAGGAAAGAAACTGAAAAGATAAACAGAGAAATTGGAGATGGCAGAGATTATAATAGGCGAGGAGGTGGGAGAGACGATGTTAGAGGTAGACCGTGGTCTGGTAACCAGGTAAGGATTCTTCTTTCGCTGTTGTGATTTTCTCTGACAATTATTGTCTCATATTGACACTCGTTTGGTATACCAGGGTCCCCCGCTCAATACTGCAGCACCAGTCTTTATACCTCGAGGCGGAGCCCCGCCGAGGGAGCTGCATTCTGGCCCACCACGAAGAGATGGACACGATCATGGACGAGACCGACGCGATGATGCATGGGAAAGGGATCGCGGTGTTGTTCATGGACCGAACAGGCACCATGATAGCGATAGATACGACAATCGTAGGCACGGAGATGACTCTAGCCCAAGGAGAAAACGAAGTCACTCTCCAGAGCCAGGTGAGGACACTGGAAGAGAGAAGCGCTTTAAATCAGCTGCAAGAGGTTCAGATCGTGCTAGCAGACCAGAAAGGAGAACTCGTTCAGGGCGGAATTAAGATGATGTGTTAACCTATTCCACATGAACATAAAGCTGAATTATATATTCATATTGGTTTTTTACGTCTCTGTTCCCTGTCTGATTGCATCACATGAATACACGACAATGTTAATTCGGTTTAGAGTACACTCTTTAACTATGGAGGCAGTAGATCCTCTTCGTCATTGTCATCTTCAGCGTGTGGTTTGCCCAAAATAGAAGGTATTTCTTGACCTGCCGTTGGTCGAGGTTTTGGCATCGCAAATTCAACTTCCTTGGCAGACGCTAACGATGCCTCTGATGATGGCAACACAATATCTTTACCACTATCAGTCTCATTCAAGTATTGTTCACCTGAACCTATCTTCTCCTCTTCATCAGCAGCACCTCGTGATGTCTCACCCTTACTCAAATACCCCACCAACAACGGACCAATCAAATTTTCAATATTGACCCAAGAATGATACCTATCAAACAACTTTGTCCCATCTCTACCTAAACACTTTTCCAATATATCACTCCCTCCAGGATGGTACATCAAATAAGGTGAAATATTGTACACCTTGCCACGAAGAACCATCCATCCGTCATGAGTTGCGGAGTGTTTTGAGACTTCGGCTAGTGTTATGTCATGCCGCAAGGGGTTGCCGCGGCGACCAGAGAGGTCCTTGGCGTGACGGAGAAGATTCATCCAGTCATGGAGGGCGAAGCCAGGTCGAATAGAGTTGGGGCGGGTGCGTCGCCGAGGGTTTGGGAGGGTAGTATCATTCATTTTCGATGTCGTGAGTACTGAGGACGTGAGTGATCATCAATCATCATCATCTTGTGAGACAAGAGACGAGAGGGGTACTACCTTAATGTATGTAATAGACTATGTTTGGTAATTGTTTGTAGAATTTTTTTATATTTAGGTATTTAGGTTTGCGGTGGTAATTTGTATTTGCCTCTCTTGGTACTCATTGCGGCCACCACGCGGCCGCAGTTTCACATCCCTCTCATCCTCTCAATTTGTGCGACAAATCATTCATTTCATTGATTCGTTGCTTATAGCGTTAAAGTGGGAGAGATGATGGGGTAATGACCTGTTGCGAACTTTGCACCCCCCACAACATTGTCAATAGAGGACCGGTTGATCGCGGCCGCTGCACCCATTTCCCCTCAGATTCCCATTCATGCGTAACTTGGGGTCAGGATGGTGCCAGACCTCATAGACGTGGTATAGGTAAGTTTAGATTTATCACACCATGCACCATGCACCATCTAAGAAAAGTTTGATAGTGAGATGAATAGCAAATACTGCTTCATATTTTGAGCGATACATTCTTGCCTTATACTTCATCATCTCTCTTTGGAAACAGCTGCTTCAACACTGGAATTCATTCACTGAGGCACACACTCACACTTCAAGTTGTGCATAACGGCAAGCGTTGCCTCTTGCTCGGATAGACTTGGATAGATAGCTGATTGAATGCCGTGGCAGACTCCTATTTCCTCTGATAGTTCTTTTAGGCCTGGAACTTCACAATAGAGCATATTCCACAATGAAATGAATTTCTATGTCTCCACTGCCACTGGCCGCCACCTCATCAATTTTTGGAAGGCACCATTGCTTGCAACCACGGCTCAAGGCTCAATCAGTAGCTTCAGTGAAGGAAGCACTGGCACGAGTCTCAATACTATTAGCTTGCAGCAACCTTCATGGTAGAAAGTCAAAGTAGATTCGGTTGTTCTGTTGAGGCGTACGTATAATTTACAGACTGCTACCATTTTCTTGCTTTGCATAAGCAGATGTGAGTGAAGCCGGCCTGTTTGAACAAACAATGACTAAATATACATGATCATATTGTCAGAGAGCTTCTCTCCAAGTCACAAATATTTACGACCAAGCTCCTGCAAATGGTTGTCAATTGAAGAAAAAATTCTATAGTTGCACGAAGAACGTGCACATTTGATACAGACTGTCCAGTAATGAAATCTGATGATTGCGATGCAAAGGATGATTGTATTTCGCATTCTACATTCTACTACCACGGTCCCCACCAGTCTGACTGTCTTTAGACCCCAAAAGGTGGTCACCATCACCTCACATTCACATGGTTATGAGCTCTTAGCCCTCTAGCACAAACAGAGTAGGTTACCTGAATAGTCAGAATGCCATCATGGTCACGTTGCAATTTCCTGTCGCGATAGGCTTTCGATTTCAAATACCAATCAAACAACCAGAGAACCGAAAGTCAAGAGTCCCTCTGATGTAATTGTATTGTCAAGTCATTGGTGCCCTTCTTTTAACAAAGAAGCTGTCAGTCTCACTGGCTCATCAGACTGAACAATCATCGGTGGCGCCCCAACAAATTCACCCAGTAACGATTTTCAAAATCACACTGCTATCGAAGGAATCAACTGAATTCAATGGCTCATCAGTAACTCTTGTTCTGATATCATCAGGAATCTTATCTGAATTCATAGGAGCCGCTTCAAAACTTTTGAGCCTTAGCAAATTCCAATAGGATGCAGGCCGAGCTTGTTCGATTATCTTCCTCATTGGTCTCCGTGACAATGACTCATGTGCTGGGATAGACTGTTTGATGCCAGAAGGCAGCATCATTGAGTGATTTGTCGAATAAATAAACACAACGCCAGATATCTAATAAGATTATAATTGTGGTTGATTGTTGAATGGCCTCTAATTATTGCCTCTAATCATTACCTCTACTTCAGTCTGCATTATATTGCTGAATGGTATTATTTTTGCATTGTTGCCTAACCCATTAATGTAAAATAAACTGAAGTGCCTTTCATTTTTTACTACATGTGATGTATATCTATTGTTTTGGTTCCCTAATGATCATTCTTTTAAGGCCTCAGATCGGTTGATTGTTGATTCAATTCTTTTCAATTTTGGTAAGATTTGAGATAAGTGGCAGTGTGCAAATAGATCAATTATGTGCTAATACTCACTCCAGAATGTTGCGTCATATTGATAATGATAACCAATATTGTCAATGGGTGATTGTTGCTTCGATTGCGACGAATTGACCCTCGCGTCCCCCACAAAAGTATTGTACAACAAACAAACTGTGCATGTCAACGTGGACTGAAAATCCAGACGACCCCCGAACGACTCTCTGAATTTGTTTATAATACGTATCAGCGACGGCGTCGGAGTTGACAAACAGCCTCAAAAAGAGGCTACTAGTCGTCGATATTACCTCGTGGAGCGTAGTGATTTTGTGTTTTCGATGATTGGTGCCGGCCTTGATAGCTCCGCCTCTGGTGACGGCATAAACGGCGGAATTCGCGGAACCTCTTGAAGAGGTGTTTCGAAAGGGTGCAGTGCAGTTGGATGGTGCTAGATGGGTTTGGGGCAGAGGCGAGGCAGCGGAATGGCCATGGTTGATGAGAGTTTTTCGGCGGAACCACGAGCGATGGAACGAAAATCATTTTGGAGGGCTGTAGTGGATCGCCCTCTTTTTCACAACACGTGTTGTATGAGAGTGCAAGACGTAAAAGTGTGGGCATTGTGGCAGTGCAAGACGTAAAAAGGTGGGCGATCCTACGGTGCAAGACGTAAATTAGAGCGCCAGCAACAAAACGTTACCGCGACGACCACAACCTACCACAACCCACAACCATCAACCATACCTTAATATCAGCTATTATCCATTCATTAGTCATTAGCCTTCCCCCACCCCTACCATACACACACTGCCCTCTCTCTTCTACGGGTGACCATGATAGTTCTTGGGCCTCACGTTCTTACTTGTACGGAGAAATCTTGCGAGGATATTGCAGAGAATTGTTCAATGGAGGACGAATCGACTCAATACAACGATATAGTTCGCTCAGCCTCAGCCGAATCAAATGAACCCCTCTTAACAACTGGTGTTGCTGCCTACACTATTTCATCACATTGGGAGGAAACTCGGATTGATGTTTCGAGAATGTTGGGTTCTATAGGGGCTCCACCGTTGACAGCTTTAACTTTCATGCAACATGATGATGTTGATCTCTCTAACGCAAACGTTGATGACCCGCTATACCTTGATACCACTTCTCAATTATCAGCTTCTCACGTCAACTTAATAAAAACATTGGGCAATGCACTGAATATACTTGTCAGCAGCACTAGTTTAAGATTGGGATTGGGCGTAAGTCATACTGAAAATGAGAGAGCCGTTTTCCGAGCAGAAAAGGCATGGACTGAGCGTCATTTGAATAAAGACAACTTGAATGCCCGCGGACGCTGTCACCCGAAACTAACTTTATCGAGATCAAGACAAATACTATGTCAGATAATGATTGATCAGGCTATTAGTTTGCATGCAATGCTAACTTTTGACGATCTAGAATATAAGAAATGGGAAGAATTCATTGATGATATGAAATACTGTTATCAACTGAATTCATCACAAAATGCTCCCGTGCTTACATTATCAAAGCTTTCAATTTGGATGAATGGTTTACGCAGCCTGCTAACTTGTGCGTTATCACAGTTACTGTCAAAAAATGCGGTGAAGGATGTCTCTCATATCAAAAAATCTTGCCAATTTGTTAAAGAGAGATTTGAGTACTTACAATTTACATTCAGCTTATCTGCACCTACACAAGTATGTCATTCATTTGAAGCACCACAAGACGACTCACAACAACTATCTCATGACGAAAGTACAATAGACGCTATGAAAATGACGTGCCAAATTCAATCGACGCTTGAAGCAGCACAGCTTAGCTTGTGGGCAATGAGACACTCATTCTTGGACGATCAATCAGATAGTGCTAACTCTGATGATCCCAAGGTGTGGTGGTCTCAATTGAAAGATTTACTTTCTGATACTGAATCAGCAATGAATCATTTTAAAAGCAAATATCTACCGGATAATGAAAAAGATGAAATGGCAAAAATATTGGATGATGACGATCAACCAACAATGAATGTTCATCCTAACTCCACTTGCATAGAAATTGACGATGATGCCCCGGAAGAACATCTCAGAGTATGTCCACAAACCCTAAATTCTATACATGAGCATGCCGATAAAACCTGGATATTTTCTGCTAGTGGAACCCATCGATACAAACAAGGGTCCCGCCCATTGAGTGCAAGAACAGGTGATTTTCTACAATCAACCCAAGCTTTTGGTCAAACATTACTCATACGGGATCTTGAAAAGAGATTGAATACAATACAATTAGCAGAGGAGCACGATGCTGTCATATTGGATGATTGCAATGGAAATGTGGCGGATCCAAAGCCAAGTGAGAGGAAACCTGTACCATTCTTCATGGGTGTTGAAGGTTCTCTCCTATCTGAACTTTCTAATGCTCTTGATGCCAGTGGTGTTAGTGATCACAATAAGTAAGTATGTGTTAATAAGCTTTTAATGTATAAACATCAGAGTATTATGATACCATTGTATTTCATTTGATATGTCTGGGCTTGTAAGTTATCTAGGATGACTTGTGTTGTCATTTGAGATGCAGCACACATCCAATACTTCGGCTGACAAAGAATTGAAGGTCATCATACCAGTTCAAAGCTTAAACATTCCTAAGACAACCTCTTTTGAGAGCTCCACAAATTTTCGTAGCATAATCATAACAAAGCTAAAAGGCGACAATAGCTCAAGCAGTTTATTCACTCTCACTTCCCAACTTGCCTTGATTGTGAAATCAAACAACAAAAGACATGAAAAGTACTACAAATGATATGAAATCTATTATTATCACAAGGAGGGCACGGGTGCCCTAGCAGATAATGGAAATTCTTCTGCAAAGTAGACAGGTGAATTTATGAATTTCATGTGATTTCAGGTGGAACTCTTAAGTATATGTGAAATGCCACCCTTGCCTTGATAACTTTGATGCCTCGGGTGCCATCAAGAATTGTATAACTTGTGCAGATTTCAAATACAACATGCATATGTTCCATGAAGCAGCTTCTTTCCATAACATATGGTCTATGTATAAATGTACATAATTACATCCATATATGTAACATATATAACTTCAATATTATATGAGTGACGTAGCTTATGGAACTTATGCATATTATCTACATCCTTATATGTAACAAATGTGTACGATGAGCCATGAGCTTACATCCATATGTAACACATGCATGTTTCGTGAGCTCATATCTTTTGGTTAATTGGCTCCAATATCTTTCAAAAAACCAAAGGTAGTTACTAGTTCCAAGTATAAGGCTCTCCCAAACTTCCAGAGCCTGAAATAGTGTTTAACTTCTCTTGAAAAAAGATTTTTTATAATTTCTCTCATACTGTCTTCGTGTATTAAGATTAAATAGAGGACCTGTAAGCCTGCCTAATGTTTAAAGTCGTAGTAGAATCGCCTCTGAGCCGGCTTAATTCTTACGCCTTATATTCTTTAAACTACGGTACAGATATGTGACATTTTGAACTGATGCCAATCTTTCCTTCTCAGTTCTCAGATTTATCAACACCCCAAGATTTTTTCTGACATCGATGGATTTGTCTCGCTCTATTATATTAGGGCTAGCCTAATTATTAATTTTAGCATTAAATTGATTTGAATCAGGGGACAATACATAGGAATAAGTACAAAAAGGTATGACAAAAAGTTGCCCTTGGAAATAGCAAATTAGCAACAGGAAAAGGGATGACTTAGGGTGACTTTTTGTCACCCCTTTTATGGCTGGGATATGTATAAGCATCCTTTGTCGTAAATGCTTTATCTCTGTGTATCACAGTATTTTAACTTTCTGGTCTTAGCAATAGAAATGATTTGTTTTGTTCGCCACTTGCTGCGACAAGTCAGCTCAAGAGCGAGAGTCTGTTCTTCCTTCAGCATCAACCTTGAACCTCTTAACTCCAAACTCAACTCCCAACTAACCATATGCTAATCCCTACTGCAATGATAGGTTAGGCTCGATGGACCCTTCTTTTGATTTTGATCATCTATGAGTAGTACACCCCAGGGTTGCACCCACCCATCATGCCAGGCTAAGTGGGATTGTTGAGTACCCCGCAAGTATCTCCGGTCTCCGGAACCCGGAAGGGGGTACACTTTGCGGCACCTCACTGTAGTCTGTATCTGTAGTGTTGTTAGGCTTTTAAGTTTAAGGCTAACAAAATTTTATTTTGAACTCTCAGTAATGGCCAATGAAAGTTCAAAATATGCCTGGTTGTACCATAAAATTAAACCTAGATCCTTGTCTCAATCACATCCTCCTAGTTGCTGTTACTGATGTGCCACCAATGCCCATGGCAATGGGGTACCAGTACCTATGAATCTTAGCTGTATTCACTTGCCCAGCATTGTCATCAAGACAGCTGTTGCGCCCATAATTGTTGGACAAACAAGTGAGGATATTGTGTTCTGGATAGTGATAGCAATGATCAAAGGTTCCGCCTACTAAATTTTTAGTTAACTCCTTCATCCATCCCGTCCTCGCTCCTCTCCCTAGCCCTGTCGGTTTAGGGCGCTGGGGCGCGCGCCCCCTATCAAAATCATAGCGCCCTAAACCGACAGGGCTACCTCTCCCCTCTCTTCCCTCTCCATTCTCCATCACTTATCACATCATAACACATATCACATTCGCACAGCTTACAGCTTCCAACTTCCAACCTCAAACCATCGTCATCCCATATATTATTAGTATCCTTTCATGGCTTTCCTCCGAGCAATAACAGTGGTATTGGGAACAATTATCCTCCTCGATACGTCGAATGTTGCCAAATCCTTTTCGTCATCAAGTTATCCCAATCTGAATCTTAACGCGCCAAGTGAACGTGATGATAAGACTGCTGATGTGGCAATTAACGTATCTTCGAGACGTTCTTTACTGCTTTCTACAGCCGCTGCTACATTTGCATCTGCTATTGCCGCTGAACCTACTTTTGCATCTACGGATTGTTTCAGCGATTGTTTGAAAGTAAGTACGAACCTGAATTATTGAACATTTAATCAGTGTGAATGTGAACATGAAACATGAATCTTGGCCTCCATAATTTCTTTCACTGTCTTCTTTCATGTAGAACTGCAAGTTGATTGCCCCAAAAGTAAGACTAGTGATTTATCATATTTAGCGTTGCAATTGAGACTAATCAAGTTAGCATCATCAGGATCCGCAATATTGCCAAAGTAATTGTCAGGACTACTGTGCGCAGGAAGACCGGACAGATGGATTGTCTGGTAGTACAAGTTCTGCTGGAGGTGAAGTAGGTATTCTCGGTACTAGCACAGTTGTGAAAGGGGAAGATAAACCGCCTTCTGTCAAGATTCCTGGATTGGATTTTACGAGTGACAAAGGAAAGAAGTTGATTGGCTATTGATACAATTTTCATTTAGCGATGTCACATTATTATAGCAAACTGAAATTAAGCTATTCCTAAAACATCAAGGGATAGAAACGCCTAGAACAAAAAAAATTAAGAAAATTAATCAAGGATAGACGCTTTCATCTTTTTCTCTCATTTGTACCTCCAAAATAAATGCAACTACTCTAAGATAAATGCTTCCTCACAAAGCCTACTAACTGATCTTTTGTAAGTGCACCTTCAATCCTATCAATCTCCTTGGAAACGTCACCCCCATCAAAAAGAATGACTGTTGGAAGCCCGCCAACCTTGAGTGCACTTGCGATTCTGGGGTACTTGTCACTGTCTAGCTTCACCATTCTCACGTCTGGACCAAATTCTTTTGCTGCATCTTTGAATTGGGGAGACATAAACTGACAAGGACCACACCTATGATAGATAAACAGTGCATTAGAATTGTTCTGATTCTGACGCATGTATTAATTATCAACGACCCTCTTTCCATAACTTACCATGTTGCATAAACATCAAGTAAGATTGGCGCATGAGATGTAGGCTTAGAGTCTTTGGGAACAGGAGTAATCGCACCTCTGGAAAGATCAGATTCGAGCCAGCCTAATTCTTTTAAGAGTGCATCTTCGTTCGAATCACACACTTCACCAGCAATTACTTCTCCACTTCGGCTGAAGCTTTGTGATCTCGCGAACCGATCTTCCATTGCATCACACAATGCTTTCACCAGTTCCTCTTTTTCTATCATGTTACCCCATCGTACATTGTAATGTGATAATTGTTCTCTGAGTGATTTTATTCGTTCCCCGCGCAATTTAAGAAGAGTTGCTTCCCTGTCAAAAGATTGTAGTAACTCGTTGGACGGTGTTTGAACTTTATGCCTTTCAGGAATATCAGAGGGAGATGAATCCATTGCTTCTGTTTGGCTTTCAACTTCCTCTGCTACTTGGATTGGGTGCTGTTCCCTGGCCTCCAGAAGACGCTTCACTAGACTTTCTCTATCAAAGCAGTCATCATGTGTAACATTACGCTGTTTCAACTCTGATTGGATTTCACGAAGCCTCATATCGGCGGGTTCTTGAAAAGCTGTGGAGCGTGATGAAGTACACCAATGTCTAGTTAAACACACATTTGTTTTTGCTCTGGTGACGAGAAATGCTTCTACATTATTGCACTTGCTAGTAAATAAGCATAAAATTATCACCCAGACGTTCCATGAAAAATGATAGTTACTGTCAAATGTTCTTTTGAAGACAATGTACATTGTTGCCAGCTTTGTAATATATTCGATCTGTCTTCGCCATTCGGGATTCATAAAGAGACTGCTAAAGGCAAGTCTACGAAAAGACACATGATGAAAAACGATGTGTGGAAACAGTGAGGTCTACTGACGAGTTACACACTAGCTAACGAGACTGGAGACAGAACAATCACTCGGATGCAAGAAACAGGTCCGTTGAACGGACATCTGTGTGAGAGGAGTCTGTCCGTCTCCCAAGAGGACCTTGGTACTCTTATGCGACCCAAAAAAGGATGACGAGGCAATCGAGTCACAAAGAAGGAGAGACGACTGAACAGAGGACCCAGAAACACACTACCAGCCATGAACGCGTCAGTAAGATAAGGTGAACTGCAGTAACCAATGACCAACACTCGGTTTCCGCCAACAAAAGGGCATTTACACAAGACTGCTATCAATACGGAAGCATCTTGGGAGAATTGAGGAAAAAAATAAACCTCGGGGGTTGGAGTAAATACTGAAGACCTTTTGTCAACAGAAGGGGGTCATAGGCTTACTGCAACTGAGCAATGACAGGGCTTGGATATTAACTTTTGCTGGTCAACAATATACAGAGAGGGAGACCTGGCCGAAGGAGAAACGAGATGAACCCAAGAATACTTGAAGTGCTCGCTAGCAAGAAAACTGCCGTACAATGACAATCCATGCGAGAGTGGGTGCAATACTCGACGGCATCATTTGTCAGTGAACAGTTTGACGTCAAGACTGTAGCTATAAGGCTCAAGGTTGTGATACTAGAGGCAGAGATGGTACTGATTTTGCAATATTTCAAGTACGATCGCGCTGCAGAGCACTAGCTTGGTGGTGTCCCAAAATCAATACAGTAAAGAGTCAAAGGGCAATAGCATAGCGAGGAGCTGGAATCAAGCGACTGGTAGAGGCGGGCTGTGCACCCAGTCCAGCACTCAAACCACAAAGAAGAGGTCGCTGCTGCGTAGGAACGTTGATACCGGCTGCTTACCGTCTGGGACACCAAACAGTGTATCACGAATGGCAGAGGGTAATTAAAATCATGCAGCAATCAACCGTAAAGTAACAGCTAGATCCAGGGCTGAAGAGACTTGATCTGGGATGTGAAATCATCGTTCCATAAGGAGTCCTTGAATATCCATTATCGAGCCGGAAGCATTAAGAGAAATGCTCAAATTTAAATGGGCATGATCGAAAGAGATGTAACAAGGACATCAAGAGAGATCTTGCACTAAGCACATAAACCGGAAAAGGGCTTTGTGTGCAGATAGATCATAGAGCTTCAGGCGCTCGAGTCCTAAAACACCGTCAGTTCCGAGGACAAGGAGGATGTTGCCAATGAATGGGTATCAAGCCAGACATGATATGGAGCAGAAGAGGGATCAAACCATCAAGTTCTCAACATGTTTGCTTTTGAACCACGGCGAGGACAACACAACCAAAATCACTCGGCAAGGAAGGTGAGTTTATGGGAGCAGTGTGGACTCAATAAAAGAGTGAACACACTAGGCTTGAACATCTTGAATTTGAGGTGGTAGCTTGCAGCTATCAGCACGGAGCATAACTTCAGGAACACTGCTAACAAGACTGCGGCATTACCAAAAATAACCAGAACCAATGTAATCATGAGCAAGCGACACAAGACTTGTCATTGACTGGAGTCAAGAGATGCCAATCTAAGGTGAAAGTGCTGTGCAATACACCACTCAAAACGCTTGCAAAGTGCACGAGAGCCGAGATGCAACCAACGAATTCAACCATAAAGCAAAGCATGATGAAGTCCTCAGAGGTCTAGTGCTCGATCACATGGCAACACTGGTAGAATGGGACGCACAGAATGAATGATATGCAGGATAGATTCCAAGAAACTGATCGGCTCTGAGCGAGAGATGGTTATGAGGCCAGAGAAAGGCTGAAAACGCTTATTCAAGTGCCAATGTTCGTTAATATTAACGGCTATTGGCAAACAACCGGACAAGATAATAACGCTTGTCAAAATGTTGTGCACTAAGCATAACGTAACACAAGGGCCAGAAATCGGCACAGCACATAGGCTGGGAAGGCAGCATGAAAGCCGACAAGACGGCATGGCAGCCGATAAAGGTCAGCACGAAAGCTGAAAATAGGCAGCTTGAGAGCTGGACAAACGGCACGAATGCGGGGGTGGCTGAACCACCAAAGAACAACTCAGAGAGGTGCTGATTACGGCACAACTGAGGTAGCTGGCGAAATGGATTCGCTGGCTGAAGAAACGGGCAAAATGAACTGCCAAGAGGGATCATGTTTTGGCTCAGAGGCAGATACATGAAAGCAAAGCCGAATAATTCACAGAGGTCTTGCAGCCACAAGATCGAGGAAACCAAAGGAACACTCCACAAACCCTACAGCGACGCCCCAAATATCACGATAATGAGCGATGCTCCATAGACGAGGACAGCTAGACAAATCGTGTCTAATTCTAACGTCAACGTGAGCAAGAATCAGAGTGAGCAAGAGCATCGACGGTGGAGGCGGGAGGCATGCAGATCCAAATGACTTGGGCTCGTTGACGAGGACTCGGGGCTTGCAAAATGAGAGCGGGCACGGACGGCTGGATGCTGCTGAGTGCGCTGGCTCGAAATTCACGGAGCATCATGCAGGCAACACGAGAGCAAATGCAATCCGGCAACAGCAACAACTTGCAATGAGGGCATGGATGCCAAGGGGGCAATCGTGTTGGAGAGCTCCNTTTGAAATTTTGTCGAACTCTCTCCCAAATGACCTTAGCCTTATAAGTATTAGATAGATGATTTGCACGGTGACAGCTCCCCTTAGAAGTCTGTTTTTTGCAGCTAGCACCACCATGGAAAGCCAGGTTGATGTTGTGCTTATTAGGAATTAGCAGGAAAGCAATAAGTGCAAAAGGCACAATAAAAAATCTCAGCAGGATGGTTCAACAATTGGAACCTGAATGAAATTCAATGCTAATAATTCACTAAGCAACAACATTATCAGGCCAAAATATTACACTCCCAAATATCTCGAGATAGAAGTTCCAAATTCTCAGACTAAGCATCATTGAGCAGCAGACTTATTATAAGCTCATCAAATGGAGCATATGTACATCTGTACCACATCCACATCCAAAGAGATTTTCCTCTCTTCTCCTAATATTCATAGCTATCAGATAAAGTCTACAACAGATGTAAGGAAACCTCTAACAAATCATTACATGGTTACTATGCCTCCCAATCCCAACAAACTGACTAGTATTGCTTCACGCCAAGAAGGCGTGAACAAGAACAATCCCCCCGAGAGGTTTGAGGCAAAGATACTACCATCCTGATCCTTACGCTGAAGCGCCCATGACTACGGAGGGAGAAGAGCAGGAGGATGATCTCTCTGCGCTGGAAGTACTAGATTTATAGATGGTGATTGCTGGGGAGGATATGGATCAATCTTTCATCTGATGAACAAGACACCTACCACCACTCAGAAATCTACATTGAAGAATAAATCTACTCCGGGAAGAAAGAAAAAGAATGAAACCGCTAAGAAGACTCTTATCCCAACAAAACAAAGCTCCAAATCACAAGAATAAGGGTGTTTTAAATCTATGATTCTTGCCAACGCACACCAACGACTTCATAACTGAACCTTAAGATTGGGGACCCCTTTGTCTGGAAGTCTGGATCTAGATCTGTCATGGAGACAATCCGTAAAAGATGGCGTAATTCAAATATTCTTTCAATCCAAGGCACCAAAAGTAATCATGACAAAAAAGGTGATAATCTTGGAAGCTTGGAGCAAACACTACCATCAGCAACTCGGTGGCTTACTATAGTATTCAAAGCCATATGGACCCAAGTCAAGCTCAAACTCAGACGACCATCAAAACAGGGCTGTTTCTTAGCTTTCCAAACTGGTCTTCACTTTTTAATCTAACTCCTCCTTAAATTTTTTTTTATTTCCGGGTATGAACTTTGGTACAAGACCAAGTAGGAATAAAATTCTCTCACCTTTCCTTGGACTGCTGGTGGGAGAGGGGAAAGCAAATTTCAATGTCAACAAAGATATTGAATACTAAAAAAATTGGAACTTTGTAATTGGCTGAACCTTTATGATACCTGTTATGGATCATATTGCTTGTATTTGCTTGCCGTCGCTGACCTAGTATGTTACTTGTTATAGTACACATATCTTAGAAACCAAAAGGTGGTTCATGCACGGCTACACTCTTTTATCATTTGGTCTTTCTTAATTTGCTAATCTAAATAATTAGAGCAAAGACGGTAGAGCCAATTTCGAAGATAATGCTACTATCACACTATTAGATTACAATTCTTTGATCAATTCAAAAATGGAAATAAAATCTCGATGCATTGAGTAAGCTAGAATAAACTGTATGGTACCAGCTTGATGGTTGATAATTTTATTACTCCATATCCATCATGCACTAGCTTAGCATGAGAAATGATATCATTTTCATTTTGGATTGTCCTACAAGTCAAGCAACATCAGAGGTATTGCTTTACCTTTGAAACAAACTTGGTAATCTTGTTCTGGCTGTTTAAATGTTCAACAGCATCCGCTACACTGGCCAGAGGTATCAGTACTGAACCATCTTCTGAATCAGATTCGAAGCTCCTTCTGTTATCCTCAACACCAGTACTAGATAAACTTGAGCTGCAAGATATCTCCTCGTCGAATGAAACTGACTGTCGTATAAACATGTCGGCTGATACTGAAAGGACCGGGACACCGCTTCCTGCACTGCTTCGGGTGGAGAAGTGATTAGATCTGCTAGTCTTCTTTGGTTTGCGTTTCCTCGAATTCATTGATCGAGTAGATTTCTTTGAACACGAAGATCTCACTGATCTTTTAGAACTGAAAATACTCCCTAGACTCATAGTTTCAAGCATAGACTGTATGCTCAAATCATGATGAGGCTTCTTTGATCTGCCACTAGACTTCTTTGAATGTTTGGAATCAGTTGTTTTCCTTGAAATTGAGGATCGGGCCGATTTCCTCGAGCTTGCAGATCTAGCTGATTTCTTGCTCCTGCCACTGTGAATACTACCTATACTCATAGTTTCAAGCATGGATTGTATACTCAAATTATGATTTCGCTCTTTTATACCATGAATGAATCCCACTATACCAGATTTGTTCTTGTGATTCTTGCGTCGTTGTGAATTGCCACGTATGTAATGCTTTCTATCGAGACTTTGAATGCTCGTATTGAAATCCTTAGTCTTTCTATTCCTTTTCTGGCGCTGGGCCTTTCTTTTTTCGTGTTTAATTCTTCTGAGTTGGCTGGCGACTGCCCGTCTATTTTTGCTTGCGTTACTGTTTCTACTGTGCCGACTTAGTTCTGCACACGATGCTTCTCCACAACTATCATATGCATCAAGACATACATGTAGGTCCTGGCTGCTATTATCAGAGTGTTTTATCTTTTCCTCGAGTGTATTCAGTATAGGTTTCTCGTGCTCTGCGTTTTTCTTGTGACTTGCGATTTGACGCCCCCTTCCTTTCATCTGAGTTTTACACTTGGGTAGACCCCTTAATTTTTTCCAATATTCTTCATCGTTGGGGCACTGAAGCAAACTTGGTTCATCAAGTGAAAGGTCGCTACTCATACGCTCAGCCGTATTTAACATACTGGCGTACGTATTATCAGGTTTCTTAGGTTTAGGATCTGGGGGAGGAGGAGGGACCCAGCTTTTCTTTCTTCCTGGAGGTGGAGGTGGCGGATCTGATCTATGTCGGGGTATGTAAAATTTTGCACCCGAACCCGGGCCATCTGTAGAAGATGAGCGATGGTAGTTTTGACTTTCCCTCTTGGGTCTCGAAAAAGTTTGACCCGTAGAGCCAGCACTCTGCGCTTTGGTGTAAGATGATTTTTGTAAGCCATCATTGGCATCATTTCCTGACGGACGAAAGCGTGCAAAGGCTGCGTCCGTCTCAGCCCATTCATCAGCACCAAATAATCCATATTCCTGACGTTGCGCTTGGGGCGGATCCATGCGCTGTTGTTGCCGATCTCCATGCGTTAGATGCTCGAGACTCCCTGATTCTGAATTCGATTCCATAATGTTAAAAGAATCTGCAACACTAATCAGGCTGTCATTAAACGTGGCTAATCGTTGAGCCATTTCCAGCAACTCGTCATCTTTCGCATCAAACTTCTGTTGATAGCTTGACTCGTTTTCCTTCAGTGCACTTTCTGCTCGCAATATAGCCTCGCTAAGACCAACACGATGTGCGTTGTCTCGAGGTGGCGGAGGGAAGGTTTTTATGAGATCTTCGTCAGCGTAATAGGTCCGTCGCATAGAGCCGGGAGACGGCCAAGGAGGTGGCGGTGGCAAGCCCCTGCAACACCGAGGCGGCGGTGGAGGAGGAGGTAGCTTTCGTTGATCCGATACGCTCATGTTCGTTTTGCTCCGTCGTTTTGCTCAATCATTGGGTTAGGTATGTCTCTAGTCGTCTAGGAGAGGGCTTGTGTGTGTCTGATCGAATCTCGATAAAAGAGAGACGACCAGATCAAAAAAGGGGAGCTGGTTTTGGCTCGTTGAAGAAGTTGTGCAAGATTTGAGCGAAGAAGGGCTTGGAACACTTCTTGGGAGCACGTGTTTTCAAGTTGCTTTCGGTAAATTACCGATTCCTATGTAGGTAGATACATGCCTTATTTGAAACATTCGGGATTTCTTTGGGCGAGTTTCGGGGGGTTCGCTCTCGCCTCGGGTTGTACATGGCTGTATGTACATCAAGTGCAAGCACTGGACCTAGGTTCTTCCCACAAGAAATTTGCTCGCACAATAAGAGTCCTCGCCTAGTTAAATTGATACCTTT
>JALLPH010000019.1:0-56121 GCA_036939855.1 Cyclotella choctawhatcheeana
CGAAGACTTCATTTGGAATTCTGTGTTGGTATGGTGTTCTGCTCATTGTAAACAAAGCCATGGAGATGTGTTTGTTGAGAATTGCATCAAGTCTGTGGTGTAGGTCTAATTCTGGGTGTGTGGAGATGTAATTCTCGAGAAGTTTGCGTATGTGAAAAGATGTCCTTTCGCGTATTAGGTCACGACAGCAATTGATGGAAGTGTTGTAAATGAAGCGTTGGGTCGGATTGGTAATTTGAGTCTGTTGTGTGTCTGGTGGTGGTGTGCAAATGGTTACAAAGTCTGCGAGGTATTTGTTGAAAACTTTAAAGGGGGTGAGATTAGAGGACTTCCAGTCGCTGTGCAGGGAAGTTATGGAAAGGGGTAAAATCACAGGTGCAAAGTCGTCACTTATCCAGACTCCTTCTGTGGCAAATTGAATGCATCGTTTGGTAGTTATGATGGCAGTCGGGATGGCTGATTGCATGGGGTGGGGTAGTCCAAGGCCGCCCTGTTTGATGGACATAGTGGCGATTAGTTGTGAATGAAGTGGCATGTCGCTTGTTTGTGTGACGTGTTCAAGGATGGTATTGATCATTTCTGTGAATTCGCCGTTAAAGGCGCCGTCCCAACAGAACCAGTTGTTGGGTAGGCCGTTTGTGTGATTAGTGTACAGATCCGATGCAAAAAGGTGAGTGAGCTTGTGTACTGTGCACACTGAGAAAAGGCGTAATTTTGTTTGTAGGTCGTTGAGTCCGTTGATAATCTTGTGAGTGTCGTCTTTTGCTTTGGAAATGGCTTTCATCAGGAAGGTGTTGCAGAAATTGGAGGAGCCGATAGGTGCACCGAGCACGCGTAGGCCGTCTGTGACCTCACATGGTATCAAATTTCCGTTGGGATCCTTTGTTCTGGAGTATTTCAATACTGCGTGTTTCAGGGATTGTCCCACGATTCGGTGGTCAAGTTGGGTTGAATGTAGTAGGGTGTCAATTGTCGATGTGTGATTAGTACTCGTGAGTATTCTAGTCTTTTCTGTGTTCATGATGGCACCCAGCGGTTCCGCTAATTCTTTGGTTGCTGATTGCTGATTGTCTAATCCAATTTGATGGGGTAACTACGTACCTACGCTAAGTACGACGTATTCTCCTACACCAGTCACAGCTGATAGCCCTGCGGAAAAATGCGAAGTCGAAATGGCCAAATACAGACAGAAATATAAAAAAATCGTCTACCTAGTTCCTGCGTACAATTTATACAAGGATTTTGAACGTGAAAGGTACACTGACACCCAGATCCTACAGCTGGCCCGGGGCCCACCTCCTCGTCTGCAAAGAAGCCACTCTTCTACCATACAGTAAGGTGCTGCAAAGTGTACCCCCGGTGCACATTTTCTAATACTAGCCTGGATTTTTTGGGGGGGAGGGGGTACACTTTAGGTATAGGTGGTGGGTAATGGCATATGTGGCATAATGATGTGTGTAGTCTACATTACCCACATAAGGGGGTACACTTACACTTCCAACACTAGTCTGAAAAAAAATGGGGGGGGGGGTACACTTTGGGTTAGGGGGGTACACTTTGCAGCACCTTACTGTACTAACTAGAACATGCATACGTAGAATGGTTTATTCTAAGAATGTTTATGATGCAAAATGATCTTTAATTGAACTATCATTTGGGTTATTGAGCTAAGGGGATCGAGAATCCATGAAGTCCTGAGTTTGGCAACATCTTGAAGGCTGAATGGTAACGGTTGCAGTCAACGTGCTTGCTTATGCTTATGGGATGCATTGTTCTTTTCCAGCACATTTGATAGCAGTTTGGATTTGACTTAGTTTCGTACATTTATAGCTAAATCTGATAACACCATTGAAAAGAGCAGCATCGATTTGGTATTACCACAGCATACTTGCATTGTATCAATTAGATTATAACTAATAATTTTACACCCCCCTCAGTGCGCCAAAGCCGTGATAATCGTGGCGATAGCATCGACGATGGATTTTGTGGGGTTGATTGGCTGTATTGGCTGTTGGTGGTTGGCATTGGCAGCCGCGGATATTTGTGCCATGGTTGGGGTGTTTGTCGTGTTGTTGTCGCTTGCTTTTTTTCGTCACGCGTCAAAACAAAAAAAAAGCACCAATTAATCCGCTGAACCCCCTCGAACCCAATGGTCCTAGATTAGTCAATAATTGGTTCCACCACTATCTAAAGTTACCACTAGCTTTGTAAACTCATAATTAACAATTATGTTACTCACAGTCTAGTGATATTACTGATATTTAACGTGTACGCGCAGATCCGCCGGACATGTGGTTTTGGCACATATGTGTGCCAGAAAAAAAAAACGATAAAGAGATATGAACAGTGAAAATTATGAGTCCATTATACTGTTGATCAAGCAAACACTTCATAAGTTAAGACATATTAAGGCATCTTCTAGTTTAGAAAGTGTTCAACCACTTCAACTCTCATTGGTAGAGACAGATCCTTTCCATTAACCTTCAAAACCCCATCTGGGTCCAGGATAAGTCATTGCAGTAGCAGTATCATTGTAAATCGCCCTAGCCTCAGCGGTGAAGAAACAGGGATGTCCTTTGTTCTTTCGAAGATTTAGTGTACATGCAGAGTTCTGGTTCTGGATGAGATCTACACACTCAGGTTTGAGCATGTCAGCCCCTGTGAACTGAACTCATGATGCGATGAGTTCACCATTAGCATCAAGACCTAATAGACCGCTGTTACTAATTGGGTTAGCCATGGCAGGAAGAATAGAAGGTGATATCAGGGTACACTTTTCTTCTCATCAGAAGATAGGGGGCGAGCCCACCAACACTCACTAAACGCCTCCCTTTTTGAAGCTCGGTGGCAACACCTAGTTCGTACTGCGACACACATGTATTTTTGACGCCGAGAGCGAGCATCTTGATCTCTCTCGCTACTTGCTATGCTATCCCACCACTATAGTACTAAATAACAACATCAACAACAACATTTGTACATACCATGAAGAAGAGAATTGGTGTTTGGAAACGAAGGAAAAGCAAAGATAAGAGAGGTTTGGTGCTGAGCGAGCATGGTAGCGTATCCAGTCCAGTGGGAATATCAGCAGGTATTGGAGTTACTGGAGCTCATTATCTCTGCACATCGTCTACACCCGCACCGATGCACTTTCACTTTTCAAATGCAAATTGTTCGTTCACAACAAACGAGATGGACTCAAACAGAACCCCATCCATATCGGAAACGGCGTTGAAGGGATGCGACCTGACAATGTCGTCATCAATCTCTACCCATTCGGGCGTGAAAACTGGAAATATAACAGGTAACAAGTTGAGGGCTCCTAGACCGAGACGGTCAATTGACCCACCCGAATTGGACGCGAAGCTTCATTACAGTGGTTCACGCAGTGGAAGCTCTCACACAGGATCAGAGAGCAGCAGCAAAAGACGTGAACGGAAAGCTCGTATGTTACCTTCATCTCGAGTGCTCAATGGTCATGCTCCGGAAGAGTGGCCACCTGGAATGATAACTGGCAAGGATAATGTGCAGCTTCATTATGAGGTTCAAGATAGTGGTAGTTTTTTCACAGGATCAGAGAGCAGCAGCAAAGGACGTGGGCGAAAAGCCTGTATGTTATCGCCATCGCGTGTTCTACCTTGTCATGCACCCGAAGAGTGGCCACCGTCGGAGTCCACAAGCAGTGTTAGTTCTTCATCGCGTCACGACAAGGAAAACAACGGTTGGGTATCCAACCAATATCAGGATCAATACACGAAGAGGCATAGCAACATTGGTACGAGACAGCAGCTCAGCGTCAGCCAGCCACATCGACTCTACGATGACGAACATAATAGTGTTGACAGCAATCCACCGCCTGATTTTTATCCCCGTAAGGAAATTATCCATGCAGTAAAATGCCATGAGGAAATGGGTAGAGCCTTATCAAAGTTGGCTCTCAATACAGAAATCAACAGTGCAAAATTAGGAGCAGATTATTCAGTGACGTCTACCGCCTTAACGGGGGCATCTACGTTTGAATCATTTAGCACAAACAGTTTCAGATTGGGAGCAATGCACAAACGACTCAACGATCAGCGCTCCGTACATCAGCGAGATTATGCAACTTCTACTGGCGCGCCCAATACATGGACTTATTCAGATGAAATTGGATTGTCAGGTTCTGCCTGCAGCGCCAGTGTCAGTGCAAAAAGTGATGGGTCTTCCTTCTTTCAACATGTTAGTTTTCTTGAAGGTCTTGAAGAGCATATTAAGACATACAATCAATCTGAGTTAATATCAGATCATCAGACAAATTTTGATGTGCCAGATGAAGAAGCTCCTACATTTTTTCCGACATTCTATGACCTGAGATCTCCTCCGTCAGGCCATGTTCCTTCAAAGTATACTGACTATTCTTTCTCAAATGAAATCATTTCTCAACCGGTTTTATCACAGACACCACAAAATTATATACAAGACGTCCATTCATTGTCTCCACCCAAGACACCATCACTGATCTGTTCATTTTCATCTTCAGACAAGATGAATTATCCATCAATAGACGGACAAGCTATATTGCAAGGCATATCTCAGATTAAAGAAGAAACAACCATAATGCTCAATGGTTTGGAATCAAAGTTAAAGTCTGATTTGAGAGAGCTGCTAGAAGAGGAAATAGTCCAGATCAAGTCAATTGTATCAGAGAACAGTCATATTGAGTCGTCAGAACCTGAACAGAAGTGTAAACCGAATTCATCCTTTACGGATGCTTCTCCTTTCTCGTCATGCAAAATGTCAACACGAAATGCAATGACACCTCCACCACAGCCCAACAATTCATTGCATACAATTGATCGAAATGTACTCAGCGAAGTCATACAAAAGTCTATGCGTTCAATGGAATCAAGCATATTAGATAAGATCACCATGCATATGAACAAGGATGCATTGCATCAGCGTGCCTACCTCGAAGAAATGATTGACGAAAAAGTTACTAAAGTGATGGTGGGTCAAAATTTAGAGATGCAGATGGCAATGGGTGAGATGAAACGAGCGGCGAAAAAGTTGGCCAAGCAAACAGTAGCATCAAGATCAGTCATGGAGTCTAATGCAAACGCAGTAATCACACCTGCACGGCATCTCACACCAATTAAACATGCGAGGAACAGCACACCAAGCAGTGACAGTAAAGAAATGCCAGCTTGGGGAATGAAAAGAGAACCAAGCATAAAAGTACTGGAAGATAGCTTTGCTGACACAATGAAAGTGATCGATGACTTTGTTTCAGATTGTGACGGTTTAGTGAGCGACTTTGATAAGATAGCTTTCAAAATGGAGGACTCCTCCGATGCAGACTAAGATTTATGATATTGTGCATGTGAAGCACAATAGTAGTTGCAGTTCATTCTCATCTCTTGGTTCAAAGTTAGTACCTTAATCTTTACTTACACATGAACATAGATAATACAACAAGCTGTTTCATTTTTTGGTTTCATCCTTTCCTTTTTCTTACCACTTACTTTAAAGGTAAGATCCTTTTCTATGGTTTCGTGTACTATTATACTAGCGATTATACCTTTCAATACGAATGTGTAAGTTTCTCCTTCAAAAATCTTCATCAAGCAAGAAGCAAGAAGCAAGCCAAGAAACGAAGCCATAAGCCTCAGGCCTCCCAAATCCAAAGCGAAAGCCGAAGCCTCTCTCCTTCAGATTCAAACATCATCAACCATGCCTTCCGACAGTAGTAACAACAGCCCACCACAACCAAATCCGATCCTAACCGCCTACGAATCATACATCCGTGACACCCCCCTAATAACACGCTATGTCCTCAACTCCCTGTTGATTTCCTTCCTCCTCAGCTTCTTTGCGAATCCCGCCTATGCACTGGCCAACATACCACTTTTTACAATCTTCAAATTCGAACTGTATCGAGTACTAACAAGTCCGCTAATCTGCTCGGATATATTATCATTATTCTTTGCATTCATGGGATTTATGAATCACGGGATTCGATTAGAGCAATCTATGGGGTCTAGTCTATTCGGATCTTTATTCTTCACATTGACTCTTGTTAGCAACGGACTTTTCCTGGCAATCAGCATTCTATTATGGGGACTTACCAATTCAGAGAGTTACTTAGTCGCTGCTAGTATGGGAATCTGGTCTGTTTTGTTGGCAATTATAGCGGTGGAATGTGCTCAGGCTCCTCCGGATACGAAGCGTCGATTGTTCTTTTTGACGGTACCATCTGTTTACTACCCTTTAGTTCTGTTGGCTCTCTTTAGCATGTTTGCCGGAGTGAGGTTGGCCTATGTAATTGGAGTTGCAGTGGGGTATGTTTTCACTAATTTTGTTGTGGCAATTGAATCCTATTGCATTATTGTACCAACATGAGAATCATTTCACTCAGGTATGCATATGGCTATGGAAAGTTAGATAGACTCAAAGTATCCACAGACAAGGTGAGCTGTTACATTTTCTTTAATACAGTAACTTTTCTATTTCACTGAAGTATGACAAAAACTTCACATAATTGCCTTGAAATTGACAGGTGAAACGATGGGAGAGTCGCGATGGAGGATGCTTAGGAGGTTTTGTTGGCAGACCAGGCTGGATAAGTGTATCAATGGCAAGTGGAGCTGCAGCCTGGAGCGAAGGAGGCGGAGGGAGTAATAACAGTGGAGAATCCGGAGGCGGAGGATTTCAAATGTTTGGACCCAGAGGTGGACGGGGAACATCAGACGAGAACGGGGGACCCGGCCAAACTAACCCCCCAAATGATCCTGGCGCAACAACAAGCTCGTTTCCTAGTTCTGGTGGGAGATCCTTGGGTGGTAGTTCGGGAAGAGGTCTTTTATCTAGAGGGAGTAAATCTCCAAAGACACCCGAAGAAAGAGCTGCATTGCTCGAGAGAGCTGCCGAAAGAAGAAGACAACAACAGCAAGATGATTCTGCAGTGTAATGGCAATCAAACACAACAACAAATTTGGTATAGTGTAAGCATACTTTTCATGGTGACTTCTACTTTTTACAGAGTATAAAAGTAAGGTGTCAACTGTAAATCTGTTTCAATGCATTTTAATACATAAGTTTGCCATCTTCATTATGAAAAGGAGTAGATGGTTGCATAGTTCTTTTGTTAAAAGTTTGCTGTGATGGAACGATTCTTCTTCTTGCTTCCACTACTGTAGTCCGTAGATCGTTTGGCATCTCCCGGTGTTACTAGATACTGCTTTTCTCGTTTTTTTTCATTTCCATGCTTCTAAAGTTTATTGCCAGTGCAGGTCCTCAGTGTCATTTAGCTTTGATTTTTTGTCACTGCTAGTTTTCGCGTAACTGAAACTCTGGCTCATTTCTTCCAATTGGTACAACTTTTCCTCTGCCAATGCAACGTTCCTCTCAACCCACTCTTTTCGAGCAGTTTTATCAGACAGTCTTGGAATTCCTTGGGAAGCCCACTTTCTAACACCCTCTTCATCATTTAACTTGACACAGAGCATAATTATTCCGGACAACGCACCTATGTGCCATGGTTTAGCCTCGAGTATTCTTTCACACCACATCTTACTCTCTTCAAATCTACCCATCAGTACAGCAACGTCGCCAGGCGGTTTGCAGGTTCTATCCAGAGACTTAGGTCCAAATTTTCACCTAGAGAACAATTCATTAAGTCGATAACGTAAAAATTAACAGTATGTAGTTTCAGCGCCAAACATACCATTGCCTTCACCATCTCCACCGGCACAATTCTCTTCTATCAACGTCAAGTATTCAACCTCTGCATCAGGCCACGAGGAAGGTCCACCTCCTACTAACTCCTCTTCAAAGGCTCGTAAAACCTTTTCATTAGAGGCTCCACATTCGCCATACCAAATTGACCAAAACTCTGCAATGATTTTGTTTTCAGTACTATCAGGGCTGGATTCTTCTAACAAATAGTCTGGGTGCAGGGGTGCAGCTGCGACAAGAGCTCGATTTCACGTTCTAGATTCCGTCGTCTTTTAGATGTTGCTATTAAGATTTCATTCGATTCATCATCAACACCAAACATTTTATTCAATGAGTGTATTTTTGAATCCATATCTTCTAATTGCTCGTCACTGTCTCCTCTTGATTTCAGGCTCGTCTGAGAAATTCGACACCGATTGATCTGAATTACACGTGAATAGGGCGACGAGGAGAAGGCAGCAGCCAACTCAGCAAATAAGATTGTTCTTACAATGGAACACAACATCTAACTTGTGGACGTTTGCTTCCGCTTGTGCTTACTACTTGCGTGCTTGTTTGCAGAAAAAGAACCCCCGCCTAAAACAGCTCCTTTATTTAGAGGGCGTTTTTTAATTATACTATTAGTAACACAACCAATTGGCCCTCTAAATGTACTAAACAATCCCTCCTAAAATACCAATACAACACCCTACAACACCCTTCGCTCATACCATGAAAAGAGAAAAGAGTGGTGGGGCATCGAGATTTTATTCATTTCATCTCTTCTTTATCTCTTGATTCTTGATCCCATTCCCATTCAACCGATCCAACCGCTAACACCGCACGATCCTTTCATCATCACTTATCATCATAGATAACCGTGTGGTATTATCTGATAGCTAACGATTAAGACTCGTCGTTCCAGGAGATGGATGCTGACAGGGCGTTCCTTTTCCTCGTGCACCAGTATCATGGCTTGCTTCTGCTTTACACCACGCGAAAGAAAAGCAAAGGTCCGCATTACCAAGTCCCTGGTGGCCATGCGGAACAGGAAGATTACGACCGTGCAGGCAAGTTTGACACATGAATATCGACTTCTGTTATTGGCTTAAATTCATCATCCAATCTCTTTTGTAATGAAATCTATTTAATCTACCCTGATGTTCAGCCAGTATAAATTCAAAGAACGCTGGAGCAGATGATCCTATACTCCCATACAAAATCTGTGCTACACGTGAACTATACGAAGAGACAGGAATTGATCTGCGGGATTCATTAGATAGATTGCAGCCAGTTCAATTGAAATTATCAAAAGCTAACAAGATATCTTGTGAGTACAAGAAAAGACTGTTTTTCACAGCACAAATATTCGATCGAGACATATCTTTACAAGACAACCAATATGTGTTAACAAGCAGCCTAACACAGGCTTTGGACAAGAATCCTCCAAATGCTATGGTGAGTTTATTGCACGGTTTGGTTCTTCTTGAGAAGAAAGAATTCCTCTTAGATATTGTTTCATTCATAATACATAATAGCTCAAGCTATCCGAAGAACATCAGGGATTTAGTTTTGAGAGAAATTTATCAAAAGCAATAGAGGCAATAGCTCTACACAGCGGTGGGAAAGTGTCAACTGCATTGAGTATGGCTGTGGATAATGGAGAAGTTATAAGGCTAATAAGAGAAGCCGCAGATGCCAAAGAAGTTGTTGGTGAGCAAATGCATTCACCAATCGAGTGTAACAAAGTTATTAAACGTGAATTGGATATGACACCTTGCAACGAAGCTAAACCGAGTGACTGCCACCGCACATACAATCTCTATTTCCCGCAGATAGTTTGTGATAATCATAATTACTTGGGAGAAGTTGGACCGTTGCCATTGGTGTTTGCTGTTCATTGTTATGGTTGTAACAGCCAAGTGTAAGTTTTTTTGTGCATTCTAATTTTGATACACAGCAGGACCTAAACTCCTTTTACCTTCAATTTCAAAGGGTTATGGAAAGTTTCATCCCCTATGCCAACTCCCACAATGCAGTTATTGTTGCGCCTGATGGACTTCAAGCTAGCTTCAATGCATTGGACTGCTGTGGATATGCTCTTACCTCCAAGATTGACGACGTAGGTTTCTTTTCTCAGATACAGAAAAGTCTAGATGAAGAGTATTCATTTGTGCGTCCATCTTATTCATATGCTGTAGGCTGGTCCAACGGTGGCTTCATGGTTATGTACAGTGCAAAATTATTTAGGGCAATCAGTCCCATTTCAGGGTAAGTCGACAGCACTTCCAATACGAATATCTTTTGTTTTACACACTAATTTCACACCTCAACCTATTCTCCTTAGCTACATTATTGACTATTCAGATATTAAAGCAGGAACAAGTGTTTTCTTTCACCATAGTTTAGACGATCCTTTTGTTCGAGCAACTGGATGTTGCAGCAACACCGGTGAGAATGTTGATTGCTATTCTATTTCGATTGAGATTTTAGACTACTATTTGGCGATATCAAAACAGCTAACATATATTTATTTGCATATTCAGACATGCCCGCATGCTGCTGTGGCATTTTTGCTGATCAATGTGTTTCTGTACAACAAGTGATGAAGGATGTTGCTCAGAGAAAGAACGGTTGTGATTACGAGGTTGGGGATGTACACTTGGAACAATCTTATGAAGACACTCAAAAGGGCATATCTTGTGTGACCGCAACGAGCGAGAGCTGCATATCGAACAACACCATTTGCTTGTATGAACATTTCGGTCATTTTAACGGTGGCTATTCATTTGCCAACACCTTCCCCATGAGTGAGCAAATAATGGATTTTTTTGCAAAGGACATATGCAACGGTTTATGGAGTGATAACACATGCGTTTGCGAAGAGGGATTTGGTGGTGCATTTTGTATTGATCTGCTTGATGGCACAACCGATCACACAACAGGAGAAGTGGTCTCCTCAGAGATGGAACTATCTAGTCACCAGTCAAGTCACCTATTCTCTGGTGGAATATTACTACTCACTGTAGCCTGTCTGTGCTTGTTGAAGCATATAGTGATCAGAGGTAAGCGAAAGGGCAAAGACGAAAAGACAGATGCAGAAGAAAAGATAGAACTAGTAACAAGATTGTGAGCATGTGAATGCACTGTAATCATAATGATACTTTTCACTTAGCATATCACACCAAAAATAAGAGACACATAACACATATTTTCTCTTCAATTTATATTGAACAACTATTCGTGTTGTGCAGATGCATATAAGGCAAACGCAACCTGGCTACCGAATCCTGCAGCAAACCTCAACGCGTACCTGCAAGCATAAGCCCCTCCTTGAGATATTTTAATATCTCCCAGATAGTCATCTCTTTGCTTATAGTTGGGTACCGGAGGCACTACTTGCCTCAGTAAGACTTCAACTGCTGCTACGTCTTCAAAGGATACACCCATAGGATGGCCTGTGAAGCCCTTTGTGTTAAGAATAAGCAGTTTTGAAAGGAGATCATCACCAAACACAGAACGAAGAGCAGATATTTCATTCCCTGCACAACTAGCTGCAGCAGATGCATGCGTTGACGTTTCGTGTGAGAAATAAACTCCATGTGTTGCAATTTCAGCCTTGCTGATACCATGCACCATTTCAATATCAGTCAGAAACCTCTTCAACTCTGATGCAATGTGTTTCCTGTCCATACTCGCACCATGAAATGCTGAATTTGAGTATTGTGTTGCCAACAATCTTGCACTGATACGGCATGGTCGGAAGCCAGGTATTGGCATTGCCATGCGCTCTTGACAACTGGACTCAGTTTCTAGAACCATTCCGATTCCTCCAGCTCCCATAATCATACCAGAACGGCGAAGATCGAACGGGCACGCTATCAATAGTAATGGTAGAAAATATGAGTCAGCTCGTGAACTACTTAAATAACAAACTAAAAGTAGAACTATCAAGTCTCACCAGCTTCTTCTACGGCCTCTTTTGTACTTGCAGCTCCCAACGCCCTAAACCCGGAACCTAACCATGGAAGCAATGTCCCTCCAGATCCATTGTCTCCAGCTACAACTACTACCCTCTCGGCTCGACCTGAAATCAACATATCTTGAGCCATGCCAATTGCCTGAGTTGTACCCGCACAAGCTGCATTGGTTTGTGTATTGGGTCCCCGACATCCAGCTAACTGAGCCAATTGTGCATTACCTAACACAAGCACCCTGAATAGGAACTTGCGATCGAATTCATACGGGCCCGAAGATGCCGTTGATGACAAACTGGCATCATCGCTGCCATTGCTACCTTCTACTTCTCGGACACGGGATAATAAACGAGAAAAGCAAGCTTCGTCGTCGGCGCACAGTTCTCTATCAGGAGAAGCACGAAGCAATCTATTGCGAAGATTTGAGACCAACCTTTCAGCTGAGGCAGCACCAACAGTCTTACTCTGAAGGAATCTCATGCACTCGCCTACAGCCGCATCCATAGCAGGAAAACTTGAAGCATATACAACTCCGGTTGAATCACGATATTGTTCGGGTATTTTCCATTCGGACGGATCGTTTGATCTACCTGAAACAAGACCAGCACTTTTTAGTGCCTCAAGCCCTGCTGCAACAGCCACCTGAGCTGCAATATCCATCGTTTCAGCCAATCCATCAGCAACTGTGTGGAAGATCAAAAATGGAACACTTAGTTTTTTGGAGTGTAATGTGCCATAAGAGACTGAAAATACTTACCACCATAACTTGCACTCAGATCTAACGTTCCCAACTGAGCTGCCACTTTGATTACATCTTTGTCTGAATTGATTAGATGCCTTTCTGTCTTGCCACCCGGATACTTCTTTACATGAACGACGTTCTTTTCAAGCATGGCCATCCTCAACGAGCCGGAAATAGGACGAATGCATTGAGTCTTACCCTCCACCAAACGTTGCAGATTCTTGGGATCAAAAACACTAGCAACCTCATCTCCACACGGCAAACCGGCAGATGTACCAGTAATAACACATGCTATACGTCTCTCAGCATCTGTAAAGGTGTCAATATTGGTGCCGCTGCTGGTACGAGCACGGGTAATGACATCTAGCATTCCTTTGACTGGAGTTGAGACAGCATCACGTTCGGCTAGGCGCAACACCATAGGCGGGGCAAGCATACCGGCAGTACCTGGTGTGGCTGGTTTAGAATCGAGTGGGACACGAGAGTATGAACGAACCCATTTAGAGTCAATTCCATTGAGGAAGTAAGTTCCTGTTGACACAGAATGAAAGAGTGTGAGAGTTGTTGAGCAAGAAGCGCAGAACGAAATAATTAGCCGAATCAAATGTACCTGGAAACATTCTCCCAATTGTTGGGTAGACAGGAGAATACGGTGCACCGCTTCTATGCATTCTCGCCCTTGTCTCCAAAGCCAAATCTAATTCAGACGGATGGACTTCCTCTCTCGATGCCAGTCGTTCGGTAAGGTTCAAATTGTTAACCATCTCACTAATAGTGAATAATCTTCCATTATCGCCAGTAGGCTCCCGGATGTGCAATCTGTACATCGTGGCTAATGCTCCACTCCCATAGCTAAAGACAACTACTGATTTGCCCGGGGTCAAGTCTCCACGACTTCCAGCCTTGTCAATCAGTGACGCAATTCCAAGAAAGACCGAGGCTGTGTAGGTATTACCTACAAGTTTGGAAGCTGCATTTGAATCTTTTAAGCGTTGTTCATACGATGCCTTGGAGATGGATTTAAGTGTTCCCTCGAGTGCTTTATCTGTGTATGTCTCTTCAATTGGCTTTGTTAGGTATTCTTCAGCTAGAATAGGATCAAGCTTGATATCTTTAGTTGTGTCGTCTTCTTCAGGATCTAACTTTTTCTCCTCTTCATTCTTAATCTTTGAGTAATCCCTCCTAGCATCTACAAGATGCATCCTTCCAAAACTCTTCTGGACCAATTTATTGTACGGGGCATGAAACACAAAGTAATCTGCCGATTCAGCATTAAAAGGCCTGCCATCTAACGCATCAACCTTATCACAAAACTTGTTGTAACAGTCCTCCAATGCCCTGTAATAACAAACCTGACTCAACCCACCATCCACCACAGGATACTCCACCGAATGATCCGGTTTGAAAAAGTCATAAACATTGCAAGCATGTGTCGCCCTCTCTCTCGGATCCACAAAGGCAAGGGGAGCATCCCGTCCAACCAACACTGCCACGGCGCCAGCTCCACACGTCGGACGTGCCGGACCACGCGCATACGCTGCAATATCCACCGCTACTACGATGGCATACCGTCCATCATACGCCGAAGATTCACACCAGGTAAATGCATTCAACAGCGCGGCGGTCCCTCCATAACAGGCATTGATAACGGTGGCGCCCTCCACATCGGTATTCTCCCCGAACAAGTCCATCAATACCGTCTTAGTGCTTTTACTTTTATCCACCAATGTTTCCGTGCCCACCTCTAATCGACCCACTTGCATGGGATCGATGCCATACTTCTCCATTAACGAATGAACTGCCGTCAACGCCATGGAGTTCACGTCCTCGGCGTCACCGGTAATGGCCATGGCATCCTGTCCTAATCCTAGTGTGTACCGTCCTGCGGGTTGGGATGTGTGTTCCTCGAGAGATGATTGAGTGATGTAGGTGCGTGGTGTGTATACTTCGAGGGCCAGTATGCCGATGTTGAGTCCATTGCCTTTTGGAGGGGTGTCTGCCGCTGCTGCAGAAAGGGCTTCTTCAGACAACATGGTGCCCTTTGATTATTGTGTATGGTTGTGTATGGTCTCTAAGTAGTTTGTCTTGATCTTTTTTATTTGGCATTGAGTTCTTTGCGGCGGTGGTGATCTTTGGTCTTGTTCTTCATTGGCTGAAAAGTGTCAATCTTTACGAATTCCTATGTACACTTTCTAAACTCTTGACACGATCAGCGATAAATGGGAAGATTTTCGGCATGAAACGCGGGACAGATGATTTGTTTGCCTTGTGGTTTACTCAGAAGATAAATTCTTGAAATTTATTGACTGTGATAGCATCAAAAGCATAGAACAATTGTTCTATGATCAAAAGGACAGTTTAAAGGGTAATTAGTTTCCAGTCAGCATCAACAGGCAAAGTTAGGCGAGCCTCCCGGACCTCTAAGTCGATGCCCACTTGGTCTATAATGCCCAGCATCAGGATTATTCCGTTTCCATTTCCTCTTTCTTTCAGCTGCCATTTCTTCTTGAAGTCTCTCCTGTTCGTATCTAAGGTGCCTCTTTTCCTTTGCCCGTGCAGCAGAGCGAGCTCGATAATGTTTGCTTTGACTCCGTCTTGATGCTGCTTGTTTTATTCTTAGTTGAGATGATCGTACTATCGATTCTGTAAAAGACTCTACCATTGACTCTGCCAAACGAATAGGAAGTAAACGTCCTCCTTTTTGTATTGCAAGAGTCACACTGATGATTGCTCCAGTCTTATCATTGTTTGTGTCAATAGCAAATCTTATTTCACCGTCGAAATGACCTCCTTTGAGAGTATGAAATGCTACGCATCGAATCATTGAGGAATCATTTGTATCCTCCATATTGTCTCCATCTAATTCATATGAAAAACAGAAAGGTTGGATACCAAATCGTCCAAAGTTTCCCAACAGTCTCATCGACATGACAGCTCCCTCTAGTGCATCATCCTCTTCATCGTCAACAATAAAAGACCGCCAAGCCAATGCTGTCTTGCCAAGAGTATACTCTGTGAACTTTCTATCGCCAAACAAGGAGGATATCGACTCTAACATAACCTCCATAGCCTCTTCTATTAAACTGTCGTCTTCGTCGCTATTTTGTTCTACATCAATTACATCATCCATCAAAATCATTTGCGAAGCAGTACTAATAAGAGAAAATCCATCTCTATCACGATGTGACTCTACATTGACCTCATCTGCTTTTACCCCTGACAAATTTGTCTGAAAAGAACGTGTCATGCCCACCCCTCCAAATGATTCTTTCTTGGCCTTTGACTTTTTAGATGTTGTTTGAATAGTTTCAGTCAAACTACTCTCCCAGTCACCTCTAGCCCAAGCATCTGTATAATGTTGTTGCATGTATTCCACGGGAGGTTCAAAGAAGGTAGTATGCCCCCGTGAAAATGAAGATGACCCAGTGGACATGATCAGCCCATTCTTCGGTATATTGTGCATTGTTACCAAACTTATGATCACAACCATGGCAAACAGAGAAGACTGTCTTGGATGACTTGTCACTTGTCCAGCAGCAGCCTTTGCTATTCCAACAATTATGGATGCAAACAAACTAACAATTCTTCTGGGTAGTGTTCCACTTGCTCCCCTCCCACCGCCACCACCTTGCGCAGCCAAATTCGCCTGCACACCTTGAAGCATTTCTTCTAACTGGCCACTATCCTGCAAATCTTTTACATTACGTTCTAACATCGCCCCCAGCTCGTTAGCACTGATTCCATTTTGTTGAGCAACATGGTCTAATGTAGAGGCAGGATCGGGTGTCTGGGCGATAGCTACCGATAGCTCCAGGAGTTGTTTTCGTTGTTCCAGTGACTGCGGTAAGGGACCACCTGAGTCTCCGTTTTCGGGAGAGTCGGCTTGGTTGGGAGTGAATGTTGCCTCCAAGGCGTGTGCATATGGAGCTGCTAGGAAGAGCAGCAAGGTATGGAGGAGTTTCATTTTGTAGGTCTGTCGTAGGGGGTGCGTGGAAGGTGTGGAGTGTGAGTGTGTATTGACTATTGACAGAGTGGATGGAAGTGGAGAAGGGGGAAGGGGTGTGTGGTGATCTGCGGTGATGGGTGATGGGTGAGAGGGGAGATAGATGGCGACATTACCATAAAGAAGAATAATAGGAGGCAATGTTTCGAACCCTATGTGAATGTTCATGTCATTCACCAAATTCAGAATAGCAGCCCCCTAAATCAAACCGCCCACGGATTTTCTCACCAACATAAAACATCCAACATCCAACATCCAAGAATCGCTATTAGCCGCCTAGCCGCTATCCGGGTCACATTCGGCGTCCCATGAATATCTCACCACGGAAGAGCTCAATGAGGTTACGGCTTCGACAGCTTTACTTTCTATTGAATGTAAACCAATGGAAGGCCGAGGCATTTGTAATGTGTACTCACCATCACGTAGGTATCAGATCAAAGCACGTGCACTCAATTGCGGGTCTATCAAACGTTGCCCACAAACGTTACTTATTGACCATGTCTGCAACATCTGAAGACGATGGTAGGATAGAATTACAAACTCGATATGAGGAGGCAATGAAGCGTAGAGAATTAAGGCGTGCTCTGAAAGAGAAACACAGTGTATCTTCTGAATTCGAGCAGGCAACATCAACATCAACAAATTCCGTTGACGACCAAGGGGAGATGACGACAGAAGAACAGCAAATTACAAGTAAAGACATAAATTCCACAAATGAAAGACTACAATCTGATCGAAATGGTCGCGTAGCAAACGCTCCAAAATCTCGAGATCGGAATATGAATGATGTGAGTGAAACCGATACAAAGTCTTTCAAATCAAAAGATCAAGTAAGATCAAACCAAAAGTCGAGATTCCAAGTATATGAAACCTACTTTGAAGAGGATTACTATGGCAGTGATTACTATGAAGATGATTACTCTCAAACAAGTTCACCACGTGACAAACTAACCTGCCAATGGGAAACCTACAGATCAACATCGATTTTGTTCCCCCCAGCATCAAAGTCAAAGCGCCCCAAAGCAATCATTCACTTTGTCGGAGGAACCTTCTTTGGTTCGTATCCACGAAAATTCTATGGAAAATTCTTGGAAGATATAGCTATTAAATGTGATGCTGTTATTGTGGCTACACCTATTCCATTAGTACTTCCGGGAAAGGGATTGGTAGATCGTTTGGGCAATTGGTTGTTCGATGATAGCTTAGATGATGATTGGGATAGGAGGAATAAAAGACGAGACAATGTCGCAGAAGAAACCAATAACCCCCTTAACCATTTGAATCTTGCTCAAGCGGTACAAAAAGAATTTAACAAATCGTATCGTGATGTTGTCATTGATGAGTATTGTGCTGATCTTGAGAGTGAAATAGATGTGGAGGACTTTATGAAGAGTGTCCCAATTGTTGGAGTTGGTCACAGTCTAGGCGCACGTCTTCAAGCTATCTCGTGTAGTCACCCCGATGTTGCCAAGTATTTAGCAATGGGCAAGGGTAGAAGTTTGATACGATCTGGCAGAGAGGGTATGGTTTACTTGGGATTTGCAAATTGGGGTGCGTCCACATCAATACCTGGGGTAGATAGTCTTGAGCAAACGGTTAGAAAAAGAGAAATGTCTCAGAAGCAAAAGAGGCGCGATCGAAGAGGTGTTGGTGTAAGAGAAGATGTGTATGGTGACAGGCGAGCACGACCCAGACGACAAGACTACACGAAGAGACGATACGGCCAAAGCTATGACCGATATTCACAGTATGAGGACGATGACTTGGATCTTGCTGATGTATTTGGCGATGTAATTAGAGATGTCAGAAAAGGAGCCAAACAGATTGGTGCAGCCCTGACTCCTGCTGCTGATGATCTTGAGTTTAAACCTTCCCCGGATGAGCTTTGGGACAGTCTCGCTTCCACTCGTGGAGGTTACAAAAATTGTTGTCAGAAGACATTGATTGTGCAATTTGATGAGGACCCTATTGATCAAGGGTCTCGATTGGCTCGCACACTACTGCAAGTAGACAACACAATGGATTCATCCGAAGACGTCCAGCCCAATAATGCATCGCATGATGTGAAATTTGCAAGATTGAACGGAGGACATCTCACTCCAGTATCATTTAGGGATGGCATTGCCAAGATATTACCAAGTAAAGCATTGGCCGTACTCACCTCCTCGTCGGATTACTTAGTTCAACAACTGGGTGACGAGACAAGTAAATCAAGTAGAAGACAACGCGAAGAATTGAATGATGTTGTAGATACGGTTTCAAGCTATATCCGAGATGCGATATGAGAGCTAAAACAGCATGAACAGATTAACTATTTAGCCTCAATACTATTAATTTTCACTTATGCTTAAACAATAATTTACAAACTACAACTACAGGGGGTAATGTTAATAGCTCCAATTCAATACAAAGCACATGTGTCGTATGTACAATCAACATACTCTTGATAGAACCCAACTTCCTCCGTGCCAAACGAACTTTCCTTGTACTCCTCGTACACTTCAGAAATGGCACCGCTATGGCCATTAAACTCACTGTGAACGCATCCATCATTATCGTTGTCGTCTTCTCTGGAGGCTGTAATCATGACTGGCACTGGTACAACATTCGTTTTAACTTTGACAGTAATATACTCATCATCATTGGAAATGAAAGAGCCGTGGTTCTCGGTGGAATCCTTGGACTTGAAGTGAGAGTCAGTGTCATCATCACTTTTGGTGCTGAGCGAATGCTCATCGGTCGACTTGAGCCGCTTTGTGTTCGAGACAGAGGATGCTTTAGTCTCTTTTAAGTCGTAATTGTTGTAGGAATCGATCAAGTTCTGGCTTGAATCTTCCTTTTGCTACAATGATTTGAGGTATGAATATGTCAATGGCAAGACAGCTGTCAGCAGCTCTATCTGCTAGAGCTCATATAACGTTAGCTCAACTTGCCTTGAGAATGTCAGTCATTTCATCCGATTCAACAATCATTGTAGACCTGGAGCCTGGAGTTTGGTGCGTGATTGGCTTGCTTTTTCCTCTTGATGTGTTTTATGAAACAGAAGTTTTTGAGGTAGTGCGCGGTGAAGGTAGGCAGAGGTAGGCAGTCATCAACGCATTTTCATTTGTTCGTTTTACCGTTCGGTTCGTTCGCTGGTTGAATCTTGCTAGTAGTTCAATCACCAATCACTCCAGGTTCACTCTGTGAATCTCTACAAACATCGTCCACAGACAACCGACACTCCGTCTGGCTCCGTTTTTACGCACTTCGCACTTTTCTAGCCTTCTGTTTGACAACCCCGCAATCAACTACCTGAAGTTCAAGTGGAATCTGGAATGTAGAATGATGGAGAAAATGGATAATAAGGCTGTGTGGGGAAAAGGAAAAAGGGATTTGGAATCATGTTGGAATGAAGAAGAAAAAGAGAAAGAGACTCCCAAGAGAGACAAAAGTAGATAATACTTTAGCATAGTTGCCTTCCAATATTATGATCTTAACCAAGAGACAAAAGTAATACTTTAGCATAGTTGCCTTCAATATTACATATATAATTTTAAATGCCATCGACTGCACCATGTTCTAGTACCACTATTCATTCATCAAGTCTTGCATTGAACTCAACCAGTCATCTCCACCGTCATCCTTATTCAAATAATTTTCCATTGCTCTATCGGCTACCTCTTTTCGTTCATCCTTTGAAAGAACAGGTACTTCTTCAACAACATTTGATCCTCGATAATATGTGCACACCTCAACTGGGGTTGTCGACGAATCTGTAGTGTTTGTAAAGCCATTCGCAAAAGCCAACACCGACGCAGGCTCGGGTGTGGCGTCTAAACCGCCAGCTGATTCTTCATCTCTTTCTTTTCGTAGCATTGTCATTGAGGCGATTGCTCCCATTGCCCCTGCAGCGTAAAAGTCAGTCCCTCCATCATTTGTCTCGAATGATGCTTTAGTTGCCTTCTTGGAGGCTTTCAATGGCATGCTCACAGCTTTTGGAGGTGCATTCTCTTCTTCCTGTCTCAACAAGAGTTCCTTCTGAAGAGTTTCAATTTGATTCTGCCCAACTTCAAGCATTTCATTGTATTTCTGAGATGACTGTTTGTCCTTGAGTATTGCAAGAGTGCCGTCCATGGTTACATCTAATCTCACTTCACCGGGTTCAAAATTCAATGCATGAGTATCTTTAAGTGGAATGCCTGCAATTAGAGCAGAAAGTAGTGCTGGGCTTGAGCCATCCGGGAACACCAAAAGTATGGAGTCCCCAGAGTATTGAGTTTCGAGTACTGTTGTTTAATTCGCGACGGTGGGGATCCATACAAGTCAGAGCTTCGTCGTTTTTTTTCGATACAAATCAATCATATGTGCTCACCTGACATAAGCTGACGCAATCTTATCATTTGCTCGTGAAGTGTTTCGTTAGCAGTGCCATCGTCATTTGGTGGAGGTCTCCCATTCTGTTTGAATTGTTAATATCATTAGTACACAAAAGCTACGATATTGAAACAACAGAGCCGTTTCCATCTTACACGGCCCTCCACACCAGCTTCTGCATGATCAAGAGCCCATAAAGCGGCTTCGTTGGGGCCTCCATCCCAAATACCTGCACCTCTCGGGTCCATGAAAGTAAACTCAGGAATGATCCTATTACGTCCAATCTAATGAAATGTTTAAACCTTTCAGCGAACAAATGAAATTAACGAATCCTATGATTGTACATTCTCACCATCATTCCAGTTGCAACAATGTTAGTTGAATCGATACATTTAGCCGCCAAACTGTACTTTACAACTGAAGGATTGATTCCATTTGCCATCATGTAATTGCATGCATCCTCAACTTGTGTAACACCCAAAGCAGTGAGTGCATCATCGTGATTAGTTCTGTTTATATCAAAGAATAAATTATTAGGGAGAAACAAAGTGCGACTTCATAGCATTCTTATTGACCAAATGGAACTCACAGAAACAGAGGATTTGTGCTCAAGATATTCTTCTCCTCTAGAAGACTTTGGCCAGATCTCATCAGGTGATACTTATTCATCAATGACCCTTCCGGGCAGGGAAATGTGACGAGTCCCATTGCATTTGCTCTTTGTACCAATGGACCTAATGATACGGCACCTGTCAATGATAGTGTTGAAGATCTGATAAATGATCTTCTGGTATTGGGTTTTTCATCGCAGCTCTCTAAGTTTGGGTTAAGAACATCTTCTCTGTCGTGGACGTCATATTTCCTGAACGACTTTCCTCGGCTCGTCAAACCTGGACGACAAAACGATGACCAGGCAGCAGATCGTGCTACTAGCGCCAATGATAGAAACAAAGTAGAAACACGCATCGGATATGATTTTATGTGGGTTTATGATGAAGGATAATATTCTGTCAAGCTGGAAGCGGGGGTTGTGGGTGATGGGTGATGGGTCTCAACTCGTCCACCGGAACTCTTCGGATTCGGAACAACTTGACGTCAAATTTCACCCTTTACTCTCAATAACATTTTCATCAAAGATATCCCATTCACTGTATTACTGTATTCTTATTGGAAATATTATGCGAGAAAGATCTGATTAAGATACGTATCCAAAGGTAAAATACCACTGCAATCTGCAATCTCGGGCAATCTCTGTACACACTTCACTCTTCACTCTTTCGAGAGATTACAACTTACAACATCATACATCATGGCAAGCACAAACTTCGTCCGACGCAGTGCCCCTGTAATCGCTGCGGCTGCTACAGCTATGGCCAGCGAGCGACAGACTTGTACCTGTTCCATGAAAGAAGACGATAAGCCATCACTTACTAACAAACCAGGTTTGCTGTTCATAGGCACCGGATCTAGTACTGGGTGCCCACGGCCAACATGTAAGGCATTATTTATTTTATTTACAAAATCGTTACTCCTACTACTATTACGTGCAGCAATTTCATCATGAAGCACATTATTGTACTACTACTTGATCAGGTGCTCTCTTCTTCAACGCCGATCACTCTACAATATCCCCTGGTTTTACTAAATACCAAAGTGACCCGTACTTGCAAGACATGGCTAAATTTTGTAAAGTCAGTAGTATGGCAACACGCGGTGATCCGAAAAACAATAAAGATTATCGAGGCAACCCATCTCTAATGATTGTTCACAGGAACAACGACGACGGATCTCTTGAAGACAGCAAAAATGAAAAGGATAGGCTCAAAACTGTTGTAATAGATGTGGGGAAGACATTTACAGAAAATGCTTTGAGATGGATGCCACAGCACGGTTTAACTGCATTGGATTCGATCGTTCTTACTCATGAACATATGGATGCTATTGGTGAGTAGGAGTTGCTGAATCATCTCTTCGTTGCATGTACGGCACTTGAAATGCATATGAATATAATATGTGCCTCTCATTTGTTAACTACGGAATCATTATACACTATAGCTGGATTAGATGATCTACGAGGATTTCAGCTCCTTCCCATGAAGGATCCCGTGACAGGCTTTCCTCGACAAAAGCCGTTATCTGTGTTTCTATCACAGACAAATCTCGACATACTCAAACGACAATTCTTTTACTTGTTTCCGAAGACAGAAGCAGCAGCTGGAGAATCACAGTCACCATCAAAAGGCGTATCAGTTAAACGTCACGTCTCAAAGCTTGATTTTCATGTTGTGGAAAGTTTCAAGCCCTTTATAGCTGCTGGGCTTCGAATGATCCCACTGCCAGTTATGCATGGTGAAGATTTGATTTGCAATGGTTATGCATTTTCTCTAGACGATGCCAAAGGAAAACAGTCTAGTTTGAATGTTGTTTATTTGTCAGATATTAGCAGGTTGCTACCAGAGACAGAAAAGTTCATCAAAGAAGATCTTCCTCCAATAGATATTCTTGTAATTGATGCCTTGAGCCTTAACTCTATCAATTCAACACACAATAACTTTGAGCAATCATTGAAGATAGTGAGGAGGTTGAACCCTAAAAAGACGTTTATTGTGGGGATGAGTTGTGACCATTTTCTACCACATGATGATATGAACAGGGAACTTGCCTCGGGACTTGATGTATCAGTTCAGCTTGCCCACGATGGGCTTGTCATTGTGGCGTAGTTAAACCAAGTGGTAAAGAAATGGGTAGTCGGTACCTACTTATTCTCCGTAGACGTAGAGATTTCACTACCATAGCCTCGCTCCCTACTCCCTATCTATGAGAAAGATGGATAGGTACCTTGGCGGGAACCCATAAGTATAATATGAACCAACCAACCACGCAATAAAACTACCACAACATTCGACCCACACCATTGCCGCAAGATAAGAGCCCACACAGCACTACCATAGCTATCGATCGATTTCATTGCAAACACAATTCATTGACATGAGCGACATCAATCATCTAACATTCTCAATTCCTTCCGCCGGAAATACACAATCTCCACCAATGCAAATCCGTTTACATCAAGCTCGTGACGAGGATGAAGATCAGGGCATGAACGAGACAAACACCGGCTTTGTCATGTGGCCATCAGCCGTAATGCTTTCTTATCATCTATCCAAAAATCCACATATTCTCCGAGGCGACGACACACCAGACGGCGATGTGATGGAGTTGGGTGCAGGCTGCGGCCTCGCTGGGCTGGCCGTCGCACAGTTGATGCAGAACGACGAGAGCAATACCAACAATGACCGAGTTATTTTCACGGATTACAATCCTGCGGTACTAGAAAATTTGAAACGAAACATTGTATTGAATGAGTTTGATACTTCCCATCAAGTGTTTGGGTTAGACTGGTAATAAATTTCATTGAAATTGATTTCCAAACCCTCTTTACCCTCAATTATATATAAACTCGACTCTATGAAAAGGTTTGATCAACACCCCGACAAAGACGATACCGATGCTGTGGAGAGAGAAGAGAATACTTGGGTGGATACTGATGGAAAATCACATGGACAAGTTCGTTTAATAATAGGCGCTGACTTGCTTGTGTGTTCGAATGATGCTGAACTCGTTGCTGAGACCATCGAGTGTGCACTGATGGAGGGAGGACGAGCAGGTAAGAGAACCTTGTCATATTATTGTACACTTATGAAGACCCTAGATCTTTTACTCATACAGTTGACACTTCATAAGTAATTTTGGGAGCAAGTGCGGATAAACGTTTCGGTGTAGCTGGTTTTCCTGCAGCTTGCAGAGCATTGGGTTTGACTGTGGTTGTGGATGAAAACATTCTTGAAGCAAGCAATGCCATTTCTTCAAATGCTGCTCAACAGGAACGAATGGATGACCTCGAGTTGGGTGGATATAATCAGAGATTCAACACATTTGGACATGATTTCACTATGTTTACTATCAATAAGCCATCCACAGCAACAGCTTAATCGTTATCTTGCGGTATTGACTGGTAAACAGAAAAGAATTGGTTCTTAGATTCGGTTAAGTACTTTTACAACTACAGCATTTTGAAAGTATGCAGCAAATTATGACTTAATAATCTTACTTTCCCCCATCAAGTACGTTCAACTCTCTCCAAAGTTTTCTCCCGAACATCTTTTAATGCATCCATAATTTTTCGTGCACGCTTATACTCCTTTCTCTTCTCATGTTCATTTAATCCGGACCATACCTCTTCTTCCGTCAAGGTATTATTAGTATCATCGGCTGCCTTCTTCTCATCGGTTTTCGTTTCGGTATTATCCACTTGAACAACTGCATCATGATCTCCCTCGCCACGTTTCTTTTCCCATTCCTTGTATCGAATAGCTCTACGCTTGGCATCCTCCTCCACGCGACGTCGTGTTGTACCCCCGCCTTGACTAATGTATTCCACCAATAAGGCAAATGTGGTCTTGTTGACCTTGTCGGCGTTGTAACAGTGTCGAAGAAGCCATGATTGAGTATTCTTATTAAATTTCCATGTGGTTCGATGGTGTTTCCACAGTGATAGGTAGGAGTCTCCCTCTCGTGGATCCTTTACTTTTTTGTTTGTATTGTCAGATGATGGTGATGGTATGGGAGTTGATAGTGACGGCGATGATGTGATTGTTGATGATGCTTCGCCCCGTTCGGCTGCTGATATCAATTCGTTTTCAAGTTGAGTTTGTTTCTTGGCTTCTTCTGCCTTGAGAACATGTTTGCTGATGCGCTTTTTTCTGTGTGATTTATTCTTGCCTGCTCCCATGGTTGAGTTGGTTGTGCTGTGAGGATAGTTCGATTGGTTGGTTGGTTTGATTATGATTGGTTTATTTAGGTAGATCGAGGCCCTCATAGGGGGCATAATTTTGAATCTTTTGCTCAAACTGCCTAATATTATTAGTAAGAAAAGGGGGTAACCTTCACTACCTGCTATATTCAAAGCCTACCCGCCAAAAAACGCCCCACGCCCCACGCCCCACGCCACACCACCCCCCGTTCACTTTCACCATGACAGACAAAGAAGTAGACGAAGAAACCCTCTCCCAACAACAACCCGACGCCTCCTCCACCGCCCCACCCGACGAAGCCTCCGATGCCGCCATCTCAGACGATGATGTCGCCTCCGACTCGCAAGTCAATGACGATGACGGCGATGACGATGACAACGACGACGACGACATTTCCGACGACGAATCGGTACTAACCACCTCGGACGACGGCTACATTGATCATTACGACGAGTCGACCTTGCCGCCGTATGCCTGTCGTTATTGTGGTATTCATGATCCTGCCAGTGTGGCGAGGTGTGTCGAGAGTAACAAGTGGTTTTGTAACGTGAGATTTGCTGCCTTCTTTATATACTCGATGATATTTCAATTTGTGGTTATACTGTTACACAGAACCAACTGTCATTATTTTTTCTCTCTCTCTAATCAAATATTATACAGGCAACCTGTGTCGGAGGCGGTGGATCCCATCTCGTACATCACCTAGTCCGCTCCCGCTCCAATCAAGTCCAGCTCCATCCCGAGTCGCCATTGGGCGATACCGTCTTGGAATGCTACAATTGCGCATCCAAGAATTCCTTCGTTTTGGGTTTTGTACCGGCCAGTAGTTCGAGTGTGGTGGTATTGCTTTGTAGGGTGTGTGTAGAGACCGTGCCGGCGTTGAAGGATATGGATTGGGAGTTGGGACAGTGGCATCCGTTGGTGCAGGATAGGAAATTCTTGCCTTGGTTGGTTACGGTGAGAGGGTTTTGTTTTTTTTACTTTCTACAAGTATTGCCTTATACTCGCATGAGAGATATAAATTCAAAACACTAATGAATTCCAAAATTAAATAATAGGTACCATCGGACAAACTCCAAATCAGAGCTCGGGACATCTCCCAAGATCAAATTAACAAACTGGAACAATTATGGCAGACGGAACCGGAGGCACGCTTTGCCGATCTAGATCGACCCGATGCCATTGATGAGACGGAATTGTCACCTACGCTATTGCATTATGAAGATGGGTATCATTATCAAAATGTCTTGGCTCCCTTGGTGAAAATGGAGGCAGATTACGATAAGCAAATGAAGGAAAGTCTTACCGAGGAGAGTATTAGTGTGCGTTGGGAGAAAAGTTTAACGGGGAGGAATATTGCCGTTTTTACCTTCAGCGGGAGGCATACAGTTGAATTGAGTAGGGTTGTGGTGGGGGATGAATTGAGATTGAAACTTGGTCCCGGGGCGGAATTTTTGTACGGTAAACCGTGGGAGGGGATGGGCTATGTCAAAGATATTATTGATGGAGAGGTGGAGTTGGAAATTAGACCGGAAGTGCATCATAAGATTGGAGAGATGAGGACGAAGAAGAAGGGCGGAAAGAAGGAAGGCGGGAAAGGTGGTGGTAATCCTAACGGTGCTAGTGTCCCTGATCAAATCACTGATGATTACGTTGTGGAGTATATTTGGAAGTCTACGTCATTTGATCGGATGCAGAATGCCCTCAAATTGTTTGCCATCGATGACACTTCCGTAACGGGGTACATCTATCACAAACTATTAGGACATCCGGCGGAAGAGCAGTTGATTGCAAATCCAAAAATGCCTGAGAAAGATGACTTTACAGCTCCTGGGTTGCCACCACTGAATGAAAGCCAAGTGCAGGCTGTAGCTGCAGTGTTACAGCGTCCGATGTCTTTGATTCAGGGCCCACCGGGTACCGGTGCGTGTCATTGTTACGTTCTCTCTGCATATCATTGCTTCTGTTATTTTGGACTAATGTTACGTACTCTGTATATATCATCTTACGTCTGTCATTTTGGTCTAACCAATGTCAGGCAAGACTGTGACTTCTGCTACCTTGGTCTATCACCTTACTCGACAAAATATGGGTCAGGTACTTGTCACTGCGCCTTCTAACGTTGCAGTGGATCAACTGACTGAAAAGATTGCTGCCACCGGACTTCGATGTGTTCGTCTAGCTTCCAAAACTCGTGAGGCAACTGCCAGCTCTGTCGACCATCTGTGTCTTCACATTATGACTCCATTGGCTGCAGGAGATGAGTTTAAGAAGCTCAAGCGTCTCAAAGATGAGGTTGGTGAGTTGACAGATCGAGATCAAAAGAAGTATAGAGCTTTGCAATCGCGAACAGAAAAAGAGATCTTGCAGGCTGCAGATGTTATCTGTACCACTTGCGTTGGAGCTGGAGATCCCAGGCTTAAGAACTTTCGATTCCGTCAGGTGCTAATTGATGAGGCTACACAGGCTATTGAAGCCGAGGCACTAATTCCTTTGTCAATGGGAGCTAAGCAGATTGTACTCGTTGGAGATCATTGCCAGTTAGGTGAGAAGCCACATATTTCATTGTCGTTGTTGTTCTTCTGTTGATGCAATCATTCAAATCTTTATTTTTCTATATTGCAGGACCCGTGGTCATGTGTAAGGCTGCCGCCAAAGCTGGGCTAACGCAAAGTATGTTTGAGCGGCTTGTCTTGATTGGAATTAGACCAATTCGTCTTCAGGTTCAATATCGTATGCACCCTATTCTCTCAGAATTCCCTTCGAATATGTTTTACGAAGGAAGTCTGCAGAATGGTGTCACCGAATCAGATCGTCAGCTTCGTCACATGCCAGGATACAAAGGGAAAGATGATTTCCCATGGCCAATCAAATCCAAGCCCATGTTTTTTTGGAATATCGCGGGGATGGAAGAGATTTCACCTTCTGGAACGTCATATCTCAATCGCACTGAAGCTTCATATGTGGAAAAGATTGTAACACACTTGATCAAAATGGGTGTGGACTCTTCTCAAATTGGAGTAATCACTCCGTATGACGGGCAGAAAAAGTACGTGGGTGAGCATATGCGCCGTGCTGGCTCGCTTGCTGCTTCAGTTTACGAAGAGATTGAAGTCAACAGTGTCGATGCATTTCAAGGCCGAGAGAAAGAGATTATTTTAGTTTCTTGTGTCCGTTCTAGTGAGAGTCAGGGTATTGGTTTCTTGGCTGATCCGCGTCGTCTCAATGTGGCTCTAACCCGTGCTCGTTTGGGCCTTGTTCTCCTTGGCAATGCTCGTGTGCTGTCCAAAAACCCTGTGAGTAGAATCTATTCCTGCAATGCCATATGTGCTCATAATATTATTTGCTAAGTTCGTTTCGTTTCTTGTGTCTTGCAGTTGTGGGCGGCTCTTTTGTTGCATTTCAAAGAGCATGAAACTCTTGTCGAAGGACCGCTAAATAGTTTGCAGCAATCCTTCATGACCTTTGCCCGTCCTCGACGCAACATTGCAAATGATTCACGTTATGCATTCACCGCGTTGGCACGTGGAGCTTGGGATGGGCATTGGGAAGATCGCAACCGTGGTTTCGCAGGAGGAGGTGCACCTGGATTTGGAGGAGGAGACAAGCGCAGAGGACGTAACCGTAGGCGTGGACAAACTGACTCTCGCTTTGATCCTCGTTACGACAATGCTTCATATTACGGAGATGATCAAAGTATGTCCACTGGGGTCCCATGCCCAATTTCGCTCCTCTTCCCGATTATGGAGGTGATGACATGTCGTCAGTTGGAGGAACTGATGCTGGTAGTGTATCAGGAAGTATCTATACCACTGGATCTCAGGCTCAGTGGTCTCGTCATGGTGGATACTACAGTGATGTGCGATCCCAAGCTGATTCCAGGTATTAAAAAGGGTTGCATAATTACATTTTCAGGTTATATGCTTGCTTGCTGACGTGGCAATACGTCAAACTAAGCTTTGGCTTCAAACTAAGCATCCATGTATTTGTTTCATGGAAAAGCAAGGCAAGGCCTTGAAAAAGCTGTTGTTGGACAAGGCACATCTCAGCATTCCTATCGAGGGCTGTGGTTTATTGAAGAAAGCTTTGATATATTTGTCCAGACTATACTGCTGAGGCGTACTTTGTTCTTTTGGTCAGGATATAATGGAGTTGGAAACCGGGGTTAGTATTTTGGATTGTCTTAAAAGGTTGGCAATGTTGTCTCTTATCATTGATGATAGATTGTTAGATAGCAATTATTGTATCCCTAATAGACAAGCCATAGATTCATTCTCTATAAAAATATACATGGGCACCGTTAAATGAGAGAATTAAAACATATATTGGGAATGTCCCAATCCTTAAGCTTAAGGGAATTTTACCACAGGCCTGCTACAGTTTCTACATGGATTTGAAATTCTGCTGAAGAATTCTTGGACAAGTCCTATGAGCAAAAAATCATTGCCGCGCAAACCGAATTCTGCCGGATTGGAAGAATTTCAAAAGTACTGGGATAGAGACAAAAATGGCATCCGTGTTTTAGCTTGGGCTGATTTTTTTCCAATAACCTGTATGCCATCAAGCTAATAGCTCAGCAAAGCATGCATTCAACTCCAATTTTGTGCCAGCAGGTTTTCCACTTGCCACCTCCTTAATTTGACTCCTTGTTAGATATGTAGTAGGTACCCATTATGAAGTATCTGATATCATTCTGGTAGGTATCTATGTGTGTGTGTGATGGGCAGGTTGTCATTGAAAGGGAACGGTTAGAATATGACAAGGTTAAAGTTGAAATCAGATTTCATTGTCCACAACCATAAACACACCCTGATTTTTGAGTTATAAAAAGTGTTCAAATTTTGGGTTCAGGCCCTTGCGTTTCATTCACACCAAGATTGATTATTTTTGGATTGATTCCGGTTAATCACATCAGCTTGACCCTTTCAATGTCTCATCATTATTGTAATAAATGCTTAGACAATGTTGAGATTAAGATTGGAATTGAGGCTATGAAATCATCATGTTAATCATTTTAGTCATGGCTGAGGAAACATGGTATGTTGAATGGCTTTTACCCACTTTTCACACCACAATTGAGGGTGTTTGGCATGATCCAAGCAAAAAGCAAGTCACTTCAGCCTGACTCTTCCAATATCAATATATCTCACAATTAGCTATAGAAATTATTTTTTTTGCTACCCTTAACAGTAAGACACAATGTATTTGGTCAAACTATTTCGTTGAAACCATTGACAGAGCAATTGATCAACCATTACAAGTTAATATGTAATATATTAGCTTACTATATTTGTCAATACGGTGCAAATTCCAAAGTTTAGTTTTATGTATTAGGTTTCAAACTATTACAGACAAAAAAGCACAACAATGAACATTATCACGACTTTGGTTGATTCAATAGTGATTGTTGTGGTGCAATTAATGTCTCCCTCCTCTCCCTGTCACCTGCATTTATTTGATTGTTTATTCGAATATTGATCTGGTTGGTTCCCATTTTGGGGACTGTCAAGTTGTTCAGTCAAGATTTTTGGTATGTGGCCCATTATTTTGTTGGAAGTTGAAAGAAACAACTTGACCAAATTTTTCTGGTGATGTTCAAGTTGTGTATAGGCGGGGGGACTGAAAAAAAATGTAAAAACTTGAAGGAAAGGCATCAGTAGAGACAAGTCAAAAGTAAAAGAAAACCAAACACCAACGCTTTATTCACAATTTTAGACAGTCAAGCAGTTAAGGGACATTCCCCTGCCTACTCCTTAACAAAAGAATCAATGCCAAACATTACATATGTGGTACTCTCAACAACTGGGTATCTGGTTTGAATGGACCTCAACTTTCTGAAGACGATGAAGAAATTGCACTTCATATACCTCTTACAAAAATATTGAGTTTGCAGAAAATATCCACGCGGTGGCTGGTTTAGACCGTATCATGAAGACAAAGATTCCCCCAGTCTTCATTGCAAGAACATCTCCAAACACGGCACACAATATTGGTGACAATACAGTATCGATCTGCACAACACGTTGATGTATCGGGCTATTACAGGGCTAATAGCCACCCTCACCCTGCAGGATCGCCGCTGGTATCGCGGATGATTGTATCGTCAGATATAGTGGTGGTGGCAGGGGGTTGTTCAAGTGTTTGGGGGCTGCCGCTGGTGGTGAGTGTGGGGTGTCGGCCATGGTTTGATTTGCACACGGCGTGGGTGGGGGAGGAGCGGACGGAGACGCCAACGGTTTTTTGCAACAGTAGATCTAATCAAAATAGAACAAAAAGGAACACAGAAAAGTCCACTGGGCCTAATATTTAATTATTGTTACATACCACACATAGATTTTGTACCACAGAGCCCCAAGCCCAAGACCAGATCAGATCGTCCCAACAACTGTATGTCAAAGGCTCCCATCAACAAGAATGATCAATATCATTATGGATCTAGATCGCCCCGATCCATACACTGTTGGAAGAAGTGCTTTGTGGTGCAGACCCCACACTAATGCTAAGAAGCAAGATGCAAAATAAAATGCTTTGACCGTGAATCGAACACGGGACCTTCAGATCTTCAGTCTGACGCTCTCCCAACTGAGCTATCAAAGCATGGAATCTGTGGAAGGTCTATTAACAACATCAAGCTTAATCCTTCACAATCTAGCACACAATATTTCACATTCATTCTGTATGCTTCTAAATGCTTCTTTAGTTTATGTAGATGATGATGATGTTGTCACCTGTTGTACATGAGCTATCAAACCAAAGTGCACCATAAAAAATCTGGTTTCTGTTTGTTTCTGTGATGTGGGTGAAAAAATCAAGAGGAATGAGAGGCTGTGGACAATGAGACTTAGTCATTATGACAAATCCAGACAGGACAGACAATTAACTCTTTCCACGCAAAGAAGGCTTCCATTGGCACTCTTTGACGGAGAAAGTTCAACTTAGGATATTTGTCTTCACTCACAGTTAGGGCTTTTTCCTCACTTGCCCACTATTTAAAGTAAATTTCGTGTTCTACTTGCCTAATAACAGCATTGTTAAAATTCTTTCCCCTAAAAATTAAACCCTGTTTGGTGTGTTGCCCCCAAAAACCCGTCGCGTCGCCCCTCGCCCCTCGCCCCGCCGACAGCAAAAAATCAAAACGAGACGACGAGGAGGAGCAATCAACACACCTGCGGCTTCGATACTTCGCCCTCCGCCGCGGGATAGCATCGTCTCAATCTAATCATGGAGCAACCGGACGTCCAGATAGGGCAGTACGTCCTGGGGAAAAATCTTGGCATAGGGGCCTTTGGAAAGGTGAGATGAAAGTTCAAGCTTGGGTGACATCTCTGTTTGGTGACACGTGACACCTCCCCGGGCTGGTGGGTTGCAATCGAGTTTGGGCATGTAGAGCTAGTCGAGCCATCGTGTTTTCGGATTCGTTTGGTGTTGTTGATGAAGAAGATGTGATCCGTTGACTTATTGATAGGTAATGTCATTGGCACAGATCTTCTCCATGGTGCATATAATGGGCTGAGGAAAGCTACTTAATATTTTGGCAATTATTGCCATGTGTAGTAATGTTCCTATGTCTAGTTTTGAATTATGGAAACGGAGGATTGATGGATTGCTTGCAATTTGCAAGTTGGGAACCCGTGAATGTTGACAAACTTTATGATGTTTGCCGAGTATCTTCTCACCCCATTAGATCTTCTTGTTTTGGCAATTTAGGTCAAGCTTGCTACACATTCAATCACTGGCCACAAGGTTGCGGTCAAAATCCTCAATAAAGCCAAGATTAAACAGCTTGGTATGGAAGAAAAGGTTCAAAGAGAAATAAATATTCTACATCTATGCACACATCCCCACATTATCCGTTTGTATGAAGTTGTTGACACCCCGACTGATATCTTCTTAGTTAATGAATATGTTTCGGGTGGGGAGCTATTCGATTACATAGTTTCGAAAGGAAGATTATCAGCAGACGAGGCTCGTAACTTCTTCCATCAGATAATATCGGGGGTTGAATACTGCCACTTTCAGAAAATTGTACACCGTGATTTAAAGCCAGAGAACTTGTTGCTTGATTCTAATCTGAACATTAAAATTGCTGACTTTGGTCTGTCGAATCTAATGCGGGATGGGGACTTTCTTCGCACATCTTGTGGATCCCCCAACTACGCAGCACCGGAGGTTATAAGTGGCCACCTATATGCTGGACCGGAGGTTGATGTGTGGTCATGCGGAGTTATTTTATATGCATTGCTATGTGGTTCACTTCCGTTTGATGACGAATCCATTCCAAATCTATTCAAGAAAATCAAGAGTGGGATGTACAGTCTACCCTCCCATCTCTCTCAGTTGGCGAGAAATCTAATTCCTCGAACACTTGAGGTTGATCCGATGAAGCGCATTACAATCCCAGAAATTCGTCTTCATCCGTGGTTCCAGCACAAATTGCCTCCTTATCTTCGTCATCCTCCAGAACTGATGGAAAAACAAGAGCGCGTGGTGGATCCTGCTGTCATCGACGAGGTTATGAAACTGCCATTTCACAAAGCTTATCAACATCTTCTTACTAACGGAGGTGTCAATGGTCTTCCGGGTGGGGGAGCTCCAAATCAACCTATTGTTACACGTGAGTTGGTTGAGCAGGCAGCTTCTTTGGAAGATAGCCGGGAAGACGGGGCACCAAAAGTTTTGCGAGACCTGCGCGTTGCATATGAACTAATACTGGATCACAAGCATACTCGTCTCCGAGTTATGGAGGTTGCACGTGCCATACGAGAAGCTGCTAGTGCTACACCTCCTGCTTTTAGCCCTGGGGGATCAAGAGGGGCAACACCGGGAAGTGGCTATCCAGGCAGTAGCAGTAGCTTTGGGGGAAGCTTTGATCCGCGGTATCAAACTAGTTCGCCAAGCGGGCATCACAATCAATCTGGTCAATCTCGAATGGCAGAAGAAGCAGCTAGAGTGTTGCTCCATCCTGGAGCAGCACGAGGATCTGGAGGGGAGACTCATGCACCAACTTCTTTGCCAACATCAATATCTAGTGGGGGAAGTGCTCATGTAGTTCAAATGCAATCATCTATTCCGGGGAATATTGGCATGATAGCTCAGCATCAACATGGACGTAGAAATCGGCGCTGGTATCTAGGAATCCAGAGTAAAAAGGATCCTGCACATGTCATGACAGAAGTTTACAAAGCTTTAATGGCTCTTGGCTGTGAGTGGCTACAGCTGTCTTCATATCGCATCAAATGTAGATGGCGACCAAATGTTTCTAGGGAAACATTAAGAAGACAAATGATGTTTCCAGTGGCAGGAGGAGCAACTCCGGATCGTGCGTTTGACGATGGCGGGAATGCGGAAATGAACATTGATGATGAGAAAGAGTCAAGCGAAAGCAAGACAATATGTCGGGGTACCACTGAGAATGTCCCTGTTCCAGATTTGAGCACGAAAGATTACTGTATCAAAGTTGGTCTCACTTTGTATAAGGTCCAGCAGAGTATTTACCTTCTCGACTTCCAGAAAATGACTGGGGATGCGTTCTCATTCATGACTCTATGTGCAAACATTATTACTGAATTGAAGACTCTGAGTGCTGCGAGTAAGCAGCAACAGGCTCTCCTTGCTCAACAACAAGCGGCGGCAGCACATGTTCAACAACAAGCAGCTATGGCAGCGGCAGCAGGTCTGCATCCAAAATGATTGCTGAGATGAATTCATAATTAATTTCTCTTTGTTAGGTGCTGTTGTGGACAAACAATTCAACACTCGGCATAGAGATTATTGAAGATTTACGTGCTTACTTCATGACATCGCCTATTTGGTAGGCGAAACTGATGGTGGCATATTTTCAACATCTTAATACTCGAATGCTAATTTTAGTTGATTATGTAGCTAGTATTTGGCATTTGAATTTGCATCTAACGGCTGTACAAAATACATTGTATCTACTCTTCTAATTCAGGACGTAATGCACAGTACAGTGCAGCTCCAACACAAGGAAGCAACACTGTAGAAGCAGCAATAGCGTAAGGAGCTGCACCTTCTTTCACTCCTCTCCTAGCAAGATCTTCAGGGATTAGGCTAGCCGCGACTAGTGTCAATATGAAAAAGTCCATAGTAGATGCAGACGCAATGGCAGTGCTTGAAAATAACTCTCCATAACCAGTCAGTAGTTTGTTTGAGTCGTCTAAAAGAGCATTGATAAAACCAGAGCTTACATAAGCAGATGAAATCACTGCCATTAAGATCCAATTGACAATTTTGTTTTCCAACACATTTGTGGTAAACCAACCCAATTCATTCTTGTTCACTATTTCTAATGAAGGTTTACGAGTCATCATGTAGGGACCAAGAAATCCATATCCACCAAGCATTGACCCCAGTAAAAAAGGGGTAGCTGGAAACTTTTGACCTTTCGCCCCAGGCATTACCAAACATGAAATTGGCACGAAATATAATCCAAGTAGGTTGAATATCGTTACAAAGAGTTCATTGCAACCTGGGTTTAAAGGGTCGGCAAAGAAACCTTCTAATACCTTTGTAGATGCACCACCTGGTTCAGTGAAAGATCTGTAGAATGCAAACGTCAAGAAGGTAACAAATGCCATGGCATAGGGTGGATTGATTGAAACATCACTCCAGAATCCTAATTGAGCATCCGATTCGGCAATATCGTTATCTTTTGACTTGAGGATTGTTGGATGAAGGCTTTTTGGTTGCAGAGAAGAGCTCACGGTCAAAAGGGGTATAGTTATCTCAGTGCCTACTCCTGATCCACTCTTGGCGAATTGTTTGCTGTGACCGGGTGCAAACCCAGTTGCAGTATCAAAAGACACAGCTGAGAGAAGGAATAGTGTAGAGAAGATCTTCATTTGCGTTGGCAGGTCAAAGGTCAACAAGGTTCGTTGTTTGTACAGCTGGTGATGGTGATAGTTAGTTGAGGTTAGTTGCTGTTATTTGAGAGTCAAAATGAAAAAATAAGGCGGGTATCTAGTAGGCTTGTGGGTTTAGTCGGCGAGATTTGAGGCAAATGTTGGCAACCGCCGACATGTAGGCGATGTCGGCGCCATAACAACACTATTTGAGGTATCGTATGACGTCATAATGATGTCATACGTGTCGTATTGTTAAGTATGTCACACATTATGTGACGTCAACCGCGAGATCTCGAAAACCAGGCACATGTCGGCACGCCGACACGCCGACAATACCCACAAGCCTAGTATCTAGATAGCGGGATCGACCCACAAACACAGAACTTCAACTCCAATAATCCAACAATACAGCAGCAATGAAAAGATCAGTTATCATCCTCGCTATATCGCAGTGCTCTTTGGCATTTAACATTATTTATCCTCGTGCCATATCTCCAACTCCATCACACAAGCAATACTCGTCGGTCCTCTCCTCGACGGCAGTAGCAAATTCCGAAACAGAAGTATCCGAGGCCAAATCAATCCTTACCCGAGCGGCAGAAACCAAACTAGAAAATCCCGATACAGTCCTAAATGCCCTCGAATGTCTCGAGAAAAATTGCAAAGCCAAATTCAAAGAAGATCCTGCAGCCTTCTCACAAGATATACTTGATAATATTTCTGGAGAATGGAGATTGATTTTCACAACTGGCACGAAAGAACGTCAAAAGAAATCGGGTGGGAGGGTGAATTATTTCCCATTAAAGGCAATACAAACGTTTGATGCCACTACACAACCTAAGATTATTGAGAATGGGATATATGCATGGGACTTGCCTCTAATCCGATTCTCTGGAGATTGGGACTTTAATCAACGCAAACGAAAGCTTGAATTTGATTTTGATTTGATTGAGATATTTGGTTTGATCAAGATAAAATTAGGTAGAAAAGATGTTGCAAAGATTGGTGCAAGTACAGGATTGGGGAGTGCAGGTAATGAAAAGTTGGCTGAGTCGGGGAGACGAGCCTTCTTTGACTGGATTAGTGCTGATGAGGATATTGCTACAGCTAGAGGGGGAGGAGGAGGATTGGCTTTATGGAAGCGTGTTAAGTAGGTGCAGAACTTTTGAGGCATCAGCAAAATGCGAGTGTAGATAATTGAGTTAGGAATCAGAAAACCGACTTCACTTCAATTCTTTAATAAAAATACTGTTGATTGTCGGTAAAAATTCAAATGGTATATACTTCATTTGTTGTTAAATCATCTTTTCAACATGTATGTACAATAATGACTCAATCCTCTATCTAGGCTCCTTCACCCTCAGCATACCCTTCTTCATGAATCCTACTGTAGGCGCCGGTCCAAAGTTATTACTTCTCATCTCTCGCCTGTCACCCTTCTTCCTACTCTTCTTTGCACCAAATACTCCCCGTATCTCTCCGGGTTTCAATTCATCCTTGACTGTCTTCTTTTTACCTGCGGTGTGATGACTCACAACTCCACTCTCTTTAAGCTCGGCTTGCATCCTCTCCTCTCTTTTTATCGCCTTCTTTCTCATCCCCACCAGTATCTTCGTTGGAATCTTTTGGCGTTTCTGTTGCCTACCCGTAATACGTTCATATTCACTAGCAGCGTGTTGTTTTTGTTGATTGCCCGTAAATCCGGTCGCTCCGAATTTGTGTACCTCACGAATAGTGTCTTGGACATCAAGTTCTGGTGCAGCTTTCGCCGCTGCTTCACGGAAAGGAGATGGGCGTTTGGCTCCACTGCGTCTTCTAGATGTGGAGCCACCGACTTGAGTGAAGTCGGGAAAGGCTGTTGGGCACGCCACCACTTGAACTTCTCTCTTTCTCTTGGTGGGTGGCTTCGTCGACATGATGTATGCTATTTTTGGTGTGAAAGGTGAAAGGAGACAAGTGCGAGAAAATAAAAATGGACGGCCCTGGCCAAGAGTGTGCGCAACAATTGAAATTAGCTGGTATGCGTGAGAACCAACAAAATCTATAACTGGAATAATCTGGCCGTCATACCCGCATGTGCCCACTAAATTCGCCTTGATCGAACCAACCCTCCTCTCTCTTGCCCTAACACCTTGTAACACTACCAAAACTTCCGAGAGCAATCCATTGAGCTGTATAGTCATTCTGTAAATACTTCCATAATCATGTGTTCCTACATCGCAGCATTTATCTTATGGCTGTCAATAGCAACAATACAATCAGAGGCATTCGTACCGCCATCGCCAAGAAAACACATCACCATGATCCATCACACATCAAAAAGCACACGGACATCACTTCCATCACTAGTATCTGACTCCTCTGACTACAAAGCCGACGAAATCGATACTGATGACGATTTGAATTCTTCCGACGTGTCACGCATCGATGATGACGATATGGCCAATGCACCCACCACTGAAGAATTTCCAGTACCCATGAGTAGGAACAATGTAGGGTCGCGTTGGATATGCGTGGTGTTGGACAGAGAATTGCACAAGGGATACGATGGAAAAGTATGGGAGGGCGAGAGTAGCGCACCTCCCGTGCCTGTTGGGGAATTTGATGAGGATGATGAGATGGCAGATGAAGATGTCGATGTTCAAGAAGAAGATTATGATGATGATGATGATGATGAAGAAGAAGAAACAGTTGAAAGTGATATAGATATGGATATCAGGGCACCAGAGTTCAAAGAAGTACCCATGAAACCATCGGCATTTGAGTTCCAGCCGCTTGAACTTCAAGAGAGACTCACGCAGGATACAATTCATGATGAATATGATAATGATCATATCTTGTGGAAGATGCATAACGAAAGAATAGCTTTGACGGAGCAGCATGTAATGTGGGCCAGGAAACAGAACTTGTATAATGAGAGTTTTAATACAGAAAGTATGGCAGATATTCTTTGGAGTCATCAGATGTGAGTTTCGAATTGAAACTGAAACTGTTGTTCTTTAATCACATTCAAGATACATCATACCTGAATGTTTGACATTTTATTTCTTTCATTAATAGTCTCTCGTCAGACCTCCAAAGAGCCATAGGGCACGTTATGTGTATTGACTCCCCAACACTCGAACACTGCCGCGAGGCACTCTCACGCGACCCCATCATTCGTAAACTTGTGGGTGTTGATCCTAAAACTGATACATGTGATGTATCATCTGTGCCCCTCTATCGTTGGAGACATATTCGTGATCATACCTTACGCCGTGATGATGGACGTAATGGCTTCCCCAATATGCTTTTAGCATTTGATCATCCCGAAGCTACCGAAGATGGTGTAAGGGAGGCAAATTACAATAAGCACTTGGAGTATATGATTCGAAGTGAACGCATTATTGCTGCTGGGCCATTACATGTTGCTACTGAGGAGAAAACTGATCCAAAGTCTGTCCCGGTTGGAACACTTATGTTATTCAACGCCAAGAATAGAGATCATGCTGTCGAATTTGTCGAAAATGATCCATTTGCTCTGGAAGGGTTGTATGATACCATGACTGTGAGCGGATACAACAAGTTAGATGTTACTGGCAAGTTTGTGCAGGGCAACATGTGGTATCCGGAGGATGAGACAAGCCAAATGAAGGAAGCTATGGAGGTTTGGGGGTATCCTGTTGATGATGATCAAACAAAGTGGTTGAACTGGTAATAAAATAAATGCAAAGTGATGCTTATGCAAGCGCTGCGCATAGTATTGGGGTTGACTGTGTAGCTGAGTACACTCCCATGCAATGTAGATAGTTTAAATGCAGCTCCAACACTACAATTGAAGTAATCATCCTATTCTATTAATTACAATATCCACAGAAGAAAAAAACAGAAGAAGAAGCACAGTTCAAACTAATGCTGACTACTGATTTACTTTGTTTGAGATAACAAACATTGGAACAATGAAAATAAATCAGCTTTATACTACTTAACTAAATTCTTGACAAAGCATAGTGCCTAGTTTTCCACAAACGTCTACTCTTTCTTTTCTTCTTCCTTCGAGGCTGGAGTAGCATCCAACTCTGTCAAATCCATTCTACTGCTCTCTCTTGTTGAATGTAATTGCATGTTCCACATCTCGGCATATTTACCATTTAAAGCCAAAAGCTCTTCGTGTGTGCCCTGCAAACAAAGATTAGGTGGTGATTTCAGAGATAAAAGTCAGACAATTTTGATGGCACATCTGTAAAATGCTTACCTGTTCCGCTACTTTGCCACCACCAAGTACAATGATATTGTCGGCATTTCTTATTGTTCCCAATCTGTGGGCAATCACTAATACAGTTCTATCGCTACCCAGTCTATCTAAAGCGTCCTGCACTGAGTTTTCGGTCACTGTATCGAGAGCGGACGTTGCTTCATCCAATACTGCAAGATTTTGATGACAATATTTGTGTCAGCCGAAGAGAGAACTGTGCATACCGATACATAGTGATTGATCTACTTACCAACAATACTTGGGTTCTTGAGTAGACATCTGGCAATTGCTGTCCGTTGCTTTTCACCTCCACTGAGCTTCAAACCTCTGTCACCAACCATTGTCTCTAAACCTTCAGGTAAACTGTCAATAAATGCTGTGAGCTGTGCATCTTCTGCAAGGCAGGGAGGGAGATCAGCGTGGCGTCGTTGGTGACGAGGAGTAATTGAACTTTTGCATATAATGAATCCACTTACCTACAACCTGCATGATCTCATCATCTGTTGCATCTTGATTGCCGTAACGAATGTTACTCTTCAAGGTATCATTAAACAGGGATGTATTTTGCGGTACGACTCCAATATGACCTCGCAAGCTCTTCTGCTTCAGAGATCTTATGTCAATACCATTCACTTTGACGGCTCCTTCTAATACATCATAAAATCGAAACAATAGCCGAGATACAGTTGTTTTCCCTATGAGGAAAATAGTGTCACATCAAAAAGTGGTGAAGAATGTAACATAAGGATGACCGAGGGGAAAATAGAAGTTGGTAACGTACCTTCACCAGTTGGGCCAACTACTGCTGTGACTGTTCCTTTTTTCATCTTGAACGACAGCCCTTTCAATCCTTTGGTATCAGGTTGAGTAGGGTAGTGAAACCTCACGTTATCAAATTCCACAACGGTGTCAGAATCGTTTTCATCCTTATCAGCGAAGTCTATGGCATCAGACTTGTCAACTATGTCTGGATCCTCCGCCAACAATTCACTCAAATTGGCAAGATCTACCAATGACATGACAATCATCCCGTAAATACTACCGAGATAATTGAGGGGCATGAACAAATTAAGGGTATAGACAAGAACTGTCGTGAAATCTCCAACCTCTAAACCAGGGCAAACATCATTTAGTGCTGAACAGCATTCGGAATTGGGGTCTTCACATCCTGCAGCAATGCAGCAGTTTTGACGATTGCTAATGCTAATGATTGCCAAAGATAGATTGGTTGCCAAGCACACTTGAAGCAGCACTTGCTGGGATATGTTTAGGAAAGCAAGAGAAGCTTGTACGTTGACAGATCCTTTTTGGAATGTCTCCACTGACTTGGCGAACCTTTCTTTCTCGTATTGCTCTGCTGTAAAGTATTTCACCGTTTCAAAATTAACCAGCGAGTCCGTACACTTATCATGCCAATCATTATCACTCTTTGCCACCTTCTTTCTGAACTTTTTCCTCCACAATGTAAGCATGATTGTCCAGAACATGTAGGTCAACACAAAGAAGAACACTGATACTGCAATGGGGAAGTAGTCAAAGTAGTTTGCGAAGATAATTGTGACCATGATCATCTCGAAAACAGCTGGCACTAGCCAAAGGAACAAATACTTGACAAGATTATCACATGCACTAATGCCACGATCCATGCTACGGATAACTTCACCCAGCTTTTTCCTCAAATGCCAATCTAAACTCAAGCTATGCAGGTGATTGAAACTTACTTCACTGAGTTGAACAAAGGCCGCTTGACCAACACGCAGGTACACAAGAGACTGACATTCCTTGAACGTGCTGGCAGCCAATTGCAACAGGGCATAATAGAAAGAGTATCTAATAGCAGTTTCGTAGTCAGCTCGGGTGAGTGCTGTAGAAGCTGTCCCCAGGAAGATTGGTGCAGTTAACGAGCATGCCTTGGCGCAAATGACACAGAGCCAGGTGGTAAGCGCTCGAATTCTGTTGAGTGTTGCTGATGTTGATGTGGCGTTTGGCCAGAAATAGGGCTTGAGAATAATGAAAAGCGCCCGTTTGTTCAGCTTAACCTTCTTGCCATCTTTGACTTGCACTTTTGGTTTTCTAATGATACGTCCTTCTGCAATTGCTAGAATCGCATAGATAGAGAGAGATACGATTGTAACAATATCAATAATTGTAGGCTTTGAATCGCCACTGACTACTTCTGTGGAGCTTGGTGGAAGAGCAATCATAACAATACATCCGGTCCATAAGATCAAAGCTGAAATTGAATACAGCATACGCTGTAAAGATGAAAATCGGGTTCGTCGGAAATCACTAACATTCATGATGATTCCCACAAACATTGCAACAGTTGCACATCCTAGAGGGATAGAATCATAAATAGCATCAACGTATGCTGCAAGATCACTGATGGATGCAAGAATTGTTGCTGATAAAAAATACCCGAACAGTACCACATGAGTGACTATAGAAATCATTGGAATGGATGCTTCAAGTGTCGATTTGGGCTCCTCCTCCACATCTTCTGCAGCCTCTTCATCTGCGCCTGTAGTTGCGTCCATATTATTTCGCATGGAGCTTCTGCGTCCACTGTTTATGTTGGCCATGCTCAACCTGCCATTCATATTAATCAATGAAAAACGCCTAGTAGACATCATCGAACTTCTTCTCGTATCCCCTACATCGTCTGATTCTTTGCCAGTACCGGGCTTGGAATTCTCAATTTTCTCCTCGTTTTCTTTTGCCACCAGGTGTGCTTTGTAGATTAAATCGACACCAAAACGAAATAGGGAAAATGTGGCTCCTATGCCTGCAGCTACGAATGCTGAGTTAGTCATCTGGGGGATTGTTATGGATTTGTGATTTCTGAGATGCTATGGAAGAGTATGGAAGTGAGGAGAAGAAATGGAGAGATGGAAGATGGAAATCGAAAAAACGAGGCGGTGTCATCGTAGAGATATGGCGGATGGCGGTGCGGTGTGGTGGTGTGGAGAGAGGAGATCGAGAGTGGAGAGGAGAGTGAGTCATCCCTCTAGATAGGTTGTGGTTGTGGGTTGTGGGTTGTGGGTGCGGAAGAAGCACCAATTCTGCGAGTGTACAATATTGTGCGCTGTGATTCAGACAGTTTAAAATTACTTGAGCGCACATTCCGAGCGTCAATGCGCCCCTTCATCCATATATGGGGCCTTTCTTACTGATGATTTTCATTTCTATGCTAATACCGTTATGGTACCTTCCACATTCACTGCTGCTGCTGCTGTTGCAACATGTTTAGTAAGCATCTCATTTAGTTGTGTAATGATACTAATAGGTACAGTCAAGAGGAATAAGTGAGGGTAAATAAAATTAGTGTTTCTAAACTGATGCACTTGAAATCATGAGTCCAATGCCGGCCAAGTACATCACGTACATTGAAATTATGTACGCTGTAATTGTACAGCCAGGTCTCGAGAACTCTCCGAACAACATGACATCCCACACTGTCGAAACGAGAGGATACGCCTGGACAAGATCTGCAGTAGCGAACCCTACAATGCTACCTCCTTGAAATTGTAGTACATTTGCAAATCCACACATCAGACCTGCAATGAAAGCTAATCTTCGATCAGTAAATGGTTCGGTCAAGTAATCCGAGATAGATGTTGATATGAGACCACCCGCAGATGGAGGCGTGTAAATAAGACGAATGTTACCGCAGACACTGGCTAGCATGAAAGCAAAGCTAAAAAATAGGTTCGCCACTGGCACAGAAAGCTTTGTACCACTGTCCCAACCGAATGGATTGTTTACTGCAATATTGAATGCTGGCGAGAAAAAACCAAAACTGCAACCACCTAACATTGCAACCACAAGTGCAAATTGCGGAGACACTGTATACAAATTACGAGGTTGTTCATTTGAATACAGCTCTTCATGATGGCTTGATGACTCAATACTCTCCTCTTGCGTCATCTGCTGTAAATTGGAATGATTGCTTGGTGAATACTTTGACTCTATAGTTCTATAACCTCCTTCCTTCAACTCAATTTTCGGTGAGTAGCCACCTTGTTGCATCTGTTCTCTCTGACAATAAAGTAAGTGCGCCCGCGTAGCCAATGCAATAGCTATCAGAAATACAAGAACACCACCTAGCAGCATTTCAGCACTGGCTGTCTTTTCGGGCTCAAGGAAATAGTTTATTGATGTCCCCAATACAACGGTTAGGGATGCCTGTAGGGCAACAACTGTGGTGAGAGGCGCCCCAAAAACTGATGTGCACCACTGCAATGACAGATTTCCAAAGCTCAAGAAAACTCCTCCGAGCATAGAAACCATTACTAAAACGGGAGAGATAGAATTCAATTCTTTACCCATGTCATCTTCATGATGAAGAAGTAGTACCATTGGTATTGAAGATGATAATACATATGAAAAGGCATAATCCAAGTATACAAAACGTGTATCTCTAGTTCGTGTCCGTAAAAATTCGTTTGTTTTGTTGTGGGATGAGCATAGTCGTAGGATTGCAGGCCAAGTCCCAAGCAGGATAAGACTTATCAGGAGCAACGAAAACCCGAGAATTTGTCTACTGTCCATGTGCCGACCGGGAAATATTGTATCTGGAGTTGTGCGTTGTGCTTTACAACTTACAGGTTAATATAGAGTGATCTTCCAATCTTATGCATGATGTTATGGTAGGTAGTCTAGAGGGCTGTAGAGGGATGATTTCTGCCGACGGGGACGGCAGACAGGTACATGGTGTAATGAGTGTACCATAATGAGAAGGAGAACAAATTCTCTCTTTTCATGCGTGGTTGAAAGCTGTTGAAAGTACCTACCTTATTAAGTCTGTGTATGTAGGTGTATTTAATTTAGGGTCTATTTAACGAGCTCATAACCTTTTCTACGCTCTCAAACCTCATCGACAAGACAAGACAAGACAACAACACGCGACACGCGAGACGCGAGACGCGAGCGGGTCTAACGATCGCGAGTCCACAAACCCGAGGTCGTTTTGAATAAAACCCCTCAACTCTAACCAAACCAAAACAGAGAGCTTCTCCCCCAAGAAACCCTCTCCCTTTTCCTTCAGTGTATGTCTTTCGTACCCCCACCTCAAAAGGCGCCCCCCGGCACAGCCAATGGAGCATCCGTAAATAATAACGCCGCCGATGCGGCGGGAGTAGCCGAAGTCACGGCCGGTGTGGAGGATGCCTTTATCACAAGCAGGACATTTGATTTGTACTGGGTTGACAAGAGTGCGTTGATGTACAAGGATGGGATTGTTAAGGTGCGTTGTGGGTTGAATGCTTTGATTAATAATTTAGGTGCTGGTGATGACTCTATGATGAATGCGCATGAGTGCATTTTTGTTGCTGATGCGACTGAACGATATGGGTGATTGAAGAAGTAAATGGCTGTTCTTTTTTGAACAATTTATTGCTGGGTTAGAGTGCTGATATTGCCGATTCTATGAAGTGACACATGAACATCTTGTGATTAAGTATGCAGTTCATGCCCATCTGACATTTCTTATTGATGATCATTTGTTTATTTGTCCCCAAATTTAGAAATATGACCGTGATGAACGAAAGGCAGTCATCACCACTAAAGTTCGCTCGTCTATCCCTGTAATCCTACGAGACATGGCCCCGCCAGAAGGCTCTATCTTTGACCCAGCCAAGAAGTGGGACGAGGAAAAAGAACGCCGTCGTCAAGCGACCGCTGCTGATGCTGCCGCCGAAGCCAAAGAGGATAAGAAGAAACCAAAGAAAAATGCAAAGAAGCAGTCTACTGCTGAGTCTATTAAAGAATCTAATGCTGTTGAGAAGAGTAAGAAGGATTTGGAGCGTGATTTGATGAAATTATCGAACTTGAAGACGTTGAAGACTTTGCAGGATGCTAATTGTGATACACCTTTGGGTAAGATCCATCGTATGGTGAAGATGCTACATATGGCTGTTTCGGATTTGAAGCAAGGAAGTTTTGGTTCGAGTGAGGCTGAAGTTCTTGATATTCTTTGGGCTTTGGAAGAGATGCCCACATTTAAGAATGCGGAGAACGAGATTTCTGCTGAGAAGAAGAGCAAGAAGGATTCAAAGGAGGATGGAAAGAAGGCAAAGAAGGATTCCAAAAAGGTGAGTGCATCACTGCAATAATATTGTGAGAAACAACAAGAATATTGTTACATAATAGTCGAACTAATATAACCCATATAATTTTCAGGACTCTAAGAAGGAGAAAGATGGGAAGAACAAAGGTAAAGAAGAAAAGACTGAAAAGGCAGCTTTGTCTGCCGAGGCGAAGGCACTTAAAGAGCTTCTCAAAGACAATGGTGACAAATTTAAAGGTGAGATGATGATTTGTTTGAAAAGCTAGTGATGTCTTTTTCTAACATAACTTATGTTGGGGAAATGTTCTTATCAACTAAGACTCTCTTAAGTACGCGAGAAAGCTCATGACCGGGAAGAAGGACATCATATCCTTTCAGCTAACTCAAATGGCAGATCGTCTACCGCCTTTGAGTAGATACAACAGGGCTTTTAAGTTGGAGGATTGGCAATGCGACATTCTTGGTGCGATCGATAATCGTAAATCGGCGGTTGTTTGTGCCCCTACATCTTCTGGTAAAACTCTTCTCAGCACATACACTTGTACAAAAGCCAAAGGCACGGTTCTTTTTGTCTTGCCCAGTGAAGTTCTTGTTTGGCAGATTGCTGCTACCTACTACGAGTTTTTCAAGGGGAATGTCACTGTCGCTACTGACCTCATTTGCTTTCAAGAGATTTCTGGTTCAGCAAATGTTTTCATTGGAACTCCTCGCGCTGTAGAGAAGGCCTTAATAAAAGCTCGTGGCGCTGCTGGTCAGGAAATGAAGAACGGACAACGCGAGTTTATGATTCTTGATGGTGGCTACAGTCAGTTTGACTACCTTGTCCTTGATGAAGTTCACACGCTGAACGGGCCAGAAGGTGATGCATTGCAGCGTATTATTCGATGTTGCAACTGCCCCTTCCTTGCTCTGAGTGCTACAATTGGAAATGCCCAGCAGCTTCAGAAATGGTTGAGCAAGGTGCGCAACGAGCATGTGGAGGCGGAGTTGATCGATGGTGTCGCATCAGAGGAAGTGATTTTGAAGGAGTATTTTGCTCGATTCATCAACTTGCAGCGTTGGGTCGTGGTCGAGTCTGAGGGCAAAGATGGAAAGACTAAAACCAAGCTTGTGAAGCTTCACCCTGTTGCTGCCATGACTCCTAAGCGTTTGGAGTCTGAGCCAGATTTGATTGCTGGCTTGTCCATGACTCCTATGGATATGATTGACTTGTGGAAGAGAATGAAGTCTATCTTCCCTGGAACTGTATTGGATAAGAAAGATGATCCTGACGAATTCTTTAAGTCAGAGACGGATGATATCCACCGCATTTCACTGAATGAGACAAAAGAGTATGAAACGAGGTTGAAAACCCGTCTTGCAGCATTGTCCAAATCTCATCCAGAGCTCTACGAAAAGTTGCGTCAGTCTCAGTTGCCCCCGCCTCTCGTTGCTAAGAAAGATGTGAGCGACATGCTCTATGATGTTGTCACTCAGCTCAAAACTAGCGATCTTCTCCCTGCTGTTGCCTTTCAGCTTGACACATACGGTGCATTTTCCATGTTCAAGACTCTTCTAGCTCGTCTTGAAACGGAGCAAAATGCTGAGTTTCCTGATTATCGTAAGGATTTGATTAAGCTAGCTCGCGAAAAAGCTCAGCTCAGAAAGGTTGCAGCTGGTCAAGCTTCCCGTGTTAATGCCGCTGAGGCAGAAGAGGATGCCAAATCTGGATTTACTGATGACAACCTCACTCAGGAAGATACTACTAAGCCACATGATAAGTATGTGCTCGCTTCTGCAGGGAAGCGTCTTGGATTCAATGAGGTGGAGGACATCATTGCGGATATGGTAAGATTTTGAAGTGTGGATATACCCAAAAATTGGTTCTATGCACGTTCTCACAAATCCTTTTTCATTAGAAAAAAGCTGGAGAGAAAGTGGACATTAATCATGCGTTAATCCGTGGACTTCGTCGTGGCATTGCTATCTACACCAACGAGGTTGGATTTTCTTGCTACCGTCGTCAAGTTCAGATCTTGGCCCAGAAAGGAAGACTTGCTGTTGTGTTCTCCGATGAGGCACTTGCTTATGGCGTCAACATGCCTTTCCGTTCGTGTGTTTTCTGTGGCGATATGGGAGAGAATCTCACTGCCCTAATTGCTCAGCAAATGCAAGGTCGAGCTGGGCGCAGAGGTATGGATGTGCAGGGTAATGTCATTTACCTTGGAATGGAGTGGCCGTACATTGAGAACTTGATGCTGGGGCAAATTACAAAGGTTACTGGAAAGGAACCTCGCTATCCCACCCTGTCACTTCAACAAGCTATTGCAGCCGCTAATGATCCTCGTGACACCAAGCACTTTGTTCATGACGATAACAAACGTGAGTTTGCGCAGGCTATTCGGAAGATTCAAAGTGCCCAAAACTGCTACCCAACCATCTCGGAGGAAATGATGGAATGGATGGCTGGACCTTCTCTTGGAGATTACTGCAGTGGGGAGGAGAAAACTGATTACTTGACTCTATCGAAGTCGGTCGTCCAAGGACTTGGGTATGTTAGTGCAGATCAGAGACTTGAGATGGATCACAATGTGTTGACTATGGTATGTGAGATGGATGACCTCCTTCCAGAGGGAATTCACTTATGTGCCATTCTTGATCAGCTATACATGAGATTCTGTTACAACAAAACTAAGGTATGGAAGGAGAGTGATGCAGTTCAGAACGAATTCCTATCTGTGCTATTGCATGTTGTTGATCGTGTTCCAGCTGTTGAGGGAGAGGAGAGCCTCCAGCAGATGCTTCGCATTGTACCTATAGAGGGCAAACCGATGAATGATGATGCTCTTGCTATGTGGCTAGAAACAGAGGAGGTCTTGATGCAACAGAAAGAACTCATTAACGGCTTCGATATCGCTCAGTCTGAGAAAGATCAGATGCAACTTATTCTTCCTCCTGCTGAGAAACCTGGTGATTTAGGCCCTCCTCTTGACAAAGGTGTCTATGAAATGATCATTACTAAGCAGAAAGGTTTCCGGGAAGATCAAAGTTTGGAACGCCGCAATGATATCAAAACCCGCATCTTCAAGCTTGGTCATATCTGCCAAATTGCCCACAATAATCTACAGCAGCCTCATGGAAAGTATGATGCCCTTGAAGTACATTTCCGTCGTTTGTTCAACAACATTAAGTATATTGTTGCAGACATGATGAATCAACTCACTGATCAGGCTGATCTCACTGAGGTCTAACTGTTTCTTGAGTCCAAACTAAATTAGTTATTATGATCAAGAATGGAGAGCAAGGTATACTTAAATGAAAATAGACAGCATTTACAGCTTATAATATCTAGGAGTGCATGGAGTAAGAAATTATGTTAGTTACTACTCTGCAGTCTATCGATTAGCTCGGCTTTACGACCTCCAACTTTGAGCCCTCGACTCTTCAACATTTCTTTTAATTGAGGAACTGTAGATGTGGTAGATAAAAGCATTGACAAATTATGTAAGTTCACATCTAAGACACATGCATGACGTTGGCAAACTCACCTGTCATGGAATTCAAGTCTCCGGGGCTTTCGTTTGGTGCATTTACAACTTTCACACCACCTGACTTTTTACTCTCAGTTCTTTCAACTTCATCAGCAACATCATCCATTAGGCCAGAGAAGAAATTGTCTTCAAATGAGGTATCATCTTTCTCGGGTGCTTTGTTCAAAGTATTTGCGAAAAAATCATCGTCTGAGAATTCAGTATTCTCCTTTTTACCTCCTTTATTTGTAACACCATTTAATGAGGCATCAAGCTCTGATTGTAAGCTGGCAAAAAAAGCATCATCATCATCCTCGGCATCTGAACTAGATGTAGGTTGTGCTTCGTTATTCAGAGAAGATGACAGCTCGCTTTCAAGATTTGCAAAGAAGTCATCGTCATCACCTGCATCTGAAGATCGCCTACTGCTTTGAGATTGGGGCTCCTCTAGGGAGCTACCAAGCTCAGACATGAGATTCTCAAAGAAGCTATCCTCATTACTATTAGTTTGAGTTCTCTCATTTGCTCCTGCATTATCGTGGCGACGTGTTCCGCGCCCTCTCTGTGAAGACGAGTCAACATCATCCTTTAGCTCCTTCATCAAATTGGAGAAAAAATCGTCAGAGTCATTGTTGTTCACAGCTTGAGATTTAGATGCCCAATCTAATTCCTTCACACGACGAGATCTATCAAACTTATCGCCATCGCGGAATATCTTATTTGGGGGTTCTCGTACTGGCCGCCGTTGATCTCTAGTGGCTTGTTGTCGGTCTCCAAAATCTGATCTCGAGCCTCTGTTACTATCGTCACGATTAAACCTCTGCTTGCTATCAGCAGAAAAATCACGTCCCTGCCGTGGACCTCTGGTGTCGACAGTATTACGATTGCCTCTTTGATTCCGATCGTACGAGCGAAATTCACCACGGTCTTGGTACATTTCCTCCAAACGCCTTTGCGCAGCTCTTTCTTCTTCCACAAAATTATCAAATCCAAACTCACCCCCATCCCATGACGATCGTTCAACGATTCCCCATGTGTCATGCCCTTTCTTAGGGCCATCTTCTTTTTTCTTCTTTTTGATTGCGGGAGAGTCTGTTACTGCAGATTCAACTCTTTGAGTAGCTCGTTTCTCTTCTCTGTAAGCCAACCAATTAGCCTCTTCCTGCTTGATTTCTTCTGGAGTACGACCAAACAAGTCTTTTCCAGTTTCTCCTCGTGCGATGCGATCTTGCTTCCTGTTTCTAGTAGGACCTGCACCAGAACTCTGTAATAAGGTAGATTTCCCATCCCTCGTTTCTTCAAAGTTATCCTGCAAGATACTCGCATCTTTTTTCCCTATACTAACATCAAACTGATCTTGTGTTATGGGTTTGTCTGGGCCGCTCATCCCCCTCATGACTTCTAAATCCGTTAATGGGCGTATAGCATCTGGATCAAACCAATTATCAAAGGTTTGTCCGTAAGTAAACATTCGTACCATGAGTTGCCCATCCTTCAAACGCCTCACAGTCCCATCTTCACCTTCAAAATTCCCTTTTAAGATCTTGACCATCTGTCCAGGCTCATACCCCGCATACTGAGCCAATAAATCCTCGCCGCTGTCATGCCTACCGGTATAATCTCCCCCAAACATGTCCTCGAACATCTCAGCTTGTTCTTCTAATCCCTTAAATTTGGCAACCTCCTCCTCGTTTAATGGTAAAGGCACCGTGGGCAACTTCTTATATCCCTTACCTGTTAAATGTAAAGGGTTTAGTGTTCAAAGTGAAGACAATATATAATGAACATTGTTACATATACAAAAACTGGTATTTTACTTACGATTGATGGTACCCATCCAACTTCTTGTCAATTCCAACTCTTGTAGTTTCTCATATACATCTTCAGTAAGACGTATTTTACAGAATACATAACCGGGATAACGAACTTTCACATCAACAACCTTCTTCTTATCTCCGTGAGATCTTAAATGTCGTTCTGTGGGTACTACGATCTTCTCGACGAGGTCGGCGGCTTCGCAATATTGAAAATGGATGAATCAAGTGAAAATGGACACGACACTGCACTTCTAATCAATATATTGAACTTACGAAAATCTTTGGTCACCTCACGTGCCATGTTGAGAAGATCGAACTCGACGCCCGCGACGCAGTTGATGAGGTACCATTGAGTTCCAATTTCGGGTGGAGATTCTTCGATATTGAGTCGTTGCCATAGCTTGCCGTGGAGGGACGTTGATGACAGTGATTGATGTGATGCTTTGGTGGTTGGTCGCGGTAATGATGATGATGGTTGGAAGGAGGTGGTCGATGTTGCGCCTAGAAACAGGGCGGCAGCGGCTAGCTTCATGGTTCTTCTACTTCTTCGTGAAAAAAGAGGTTTGGCAAGGTTTGGTGAGTCATTTTTGTGGCTCGCGCGGAGCTCGGAGATGTAGAATGAAGATGATGTCTTTATGTCTAAAAGTTACTCACCGGGTCTATAATTTGGGGGTATGTTGTGTGCGTGTCACAAAAACGGTAGATAACAGTTCAACTTTCTTCTAGGTGTGGTTTGTAGCTTTAATTTTAGCCCCCTAACTCTAAGCCTCATCACTTGCGCAATAATAAAACAGAAACCAGAAACATCGAACCATGAGTGGCCCGTCGCTGTCCAACCTCTACATCTCCTCGCTAGGAGTAATCTTCACTATCGCCTTCATCTCTTACTACGTTCAATATCCCTCCCTGTCTTCCAAATCAGCAGGTATCGAGCCTTGTGAACATATATTTCGCCATGCATATCCACAACTTTATTTGTGGGCGATTAAGATGGGCTATTTCGACGTGGATAGCTTTGTCGAGTTGGTGAATTTGCTTGGGATTGTAGTTTCTAGTTTGATTGCAAGGTAAGAGATTTGTGTTTGTGACATATGATTTCATTGACTTTCTATTTCGTTTTGATGCCTCTCAAAAATATCATATCTTTAGTGGATTGGTACAACATGGTTTTCTTTTCATTGCAGTATCGGCAATGTATCGCCTGCTGTATACACTTGGAGGCACATTTTACTCATTTCAGGTAATGTAGCATGTAAATATCATTGTACTTGTCCATGAATTTATAACATGATATCTGAATCTTCACCGTTAAAAGTGGGACATTTTACTTTTGGAAACAGGATACCTCACAGCACTTTGTTTTGCACCATGGACATCACTCCGTATTAGAAATGTTGAGGTAGGTAAAGGACCAAGCAGTAGCCAGAGTGATTATGACCAATCAGAAATAGGATCATGGCCTCTAAGATTCCTTCTATTCAAGCTTATGCTTATGTCCGGAGTTGTGAAAATTCAAGCAGAGTGCCCAACATGGCAGAATCTAACAGCACTAGAATATCACTTTGCAACACAATGTCTTCCCGGTCCGTTAGCATGGCATGCTCATCAGCTGCATCCGCTTCTGCTGCGTCTCGGAGTTGCTGCCACATTTGTTATCGAAATACCAGCAGCATTTTTGTTGATTTGTCCCATAAAAACAATCAGGAAAATAGGAGCTTGGCTTCAGATTTTGCTGCAGATGCTCATTATTTTCACGGGTAACTATAACTTTTTCAATCTGCTGACAATATCACTTTGTCTTCTGTGCATGGTGGGTGAAAATGACAACATAATATCTCCAATGAATCACGGAATGCTGAAGACAGCAACTTTTTTCTTTTTTGGCTATTGCTGCTTTCAAATGTTTGAATTGTATCAAATTGAGCATCCAGTTAACACGGAGCATTTCGTATTTGGGTTGAAGCTGTCACTTACCAGACTTGCTTGCAATCAAATGGTGAATAAGACTGTGCCCATTTCAGTGTTTGTGGTTTTGGCAGCAACAATGCACAGTGCCATTCGGATATTTAAGAAGCAGGCATCTTTTGGAGACGTTTAAGCGCTATATCACGAACAATTGTATGTTGCTTTTGTATCATTGCAACAGCTAGGCCATTGTATAGTCTTACTCCATCTTTGAGGCAGCCAGACTTTTTCGAGAAAGTATTACGGAGTGTTCCTCATGAGGATGTTCTCGTATCTAGTGGATATGGCTTATTTCGTCGTATGACGGGTGTAGGTATTGTCAAAATAATGCCATTTGAACAATCATATGGCTGGGCAGGAGTCCAACCGTCGGTAGTTGCACGTCCTGAAATCATCATCGAAGCAATTTTTGAAGATGAGGACAACACCGAGGATGATCTGACAATCAATCAAGCTAACAAGGTTTGGCATGAACTTAACTTTCGATGGAAACCGGGTGACATAACTCATTGGCCAAAACAAATGGCACCACATCAACCTCGCTTTGACTGGAGGATGTGGTTCGCCGCGCTTGGATCATACCAGCATAACCCCTGGCTGATTAGGTTTCTCAATCAGATTCTGAATGGATGCTCGGTTGCTCTGGATTTATTAGATGAACCGTTATTGGCCTCGAGGCGGGTTGTTCTAATTAGAGCTCTCTTGTATGAGTATGATTTCACGAGGCTGGATACAGAATGGACTCGTGGAATTCCTAATGCCACTATCATAGATACAAGCTTTTGGAGCTTTCCAGAACAAGTTTGGACAAGAAAACTTGTACAGCAATACCTGCCACCCATAGAAAAGAACAATCCATCTGTGAAACAATACTTGGGTCAAACAGGGCTTGGGGATGGCAAATGTATAGATCTCAGCGACCGTTGTGCAGATGTGACATCTGTTGCGAAACTACCCTGTCAGTTTGCAGTTGTAGTAAGAAAATGGAATAGACCTTGTCTACTTTCATTAGTTGTTCTAGTTTTGTGCTGGGCATTGAAGAAAAGGTCTAGCATTTCGCCAAAAAGAAAAGTCAAGTCTGATTAGTTTGAATTATCGGGGCATTGACGCATTGACATTATGAATATGAATATGCGTCAGATTAACAAATAATCACATCGACTTTGTATTGTCATTGACTAGGGTTAAGGTATGAAGCTCTTTCAGTTGTTTTTGCCAAATATTGATAAGTATCATATCGATAGTATGTTCATCATCTTAAAAAGCAAAACATAATGGCATCCGGTGGAGTATCTTTCGAACTTTGCTGGGAGATCTTGGAGCATGAAATGTATCTCTCGATATTTATGGTTGGAGCTGTAATCTAGCATTTTTGAAAGACTTGACACAGTACCATCATGCTTGTGAGTACATTGCCCACGATACCAGCATTGACGTAGATAATGTGGACAGTGCATAACAAGAGACCATGAAGTGGCTTCGTGGAATTAATTTAGACATGCCTGGTAAGTTGTCACGTTTATTTTCCCTTCTTTTTAACCCCGGTTGCATTTAACCCTGCGCTCAACAAATCATCCAAACCATCTGCCTGCTGCTTCTTCTTTTGGGCCTTAGTTGGTCCCTGGGAAGCCTTGCCAGAGTCACCGGCACTCCCTCCCTTACTGACCTTGGCCAGCAGCTCTGCCGCGACTTTCTCTGCGCCGGGGAAGCACTCTTCGTAGTTTGCTTTGCCATGTTTATTAAGTGCGTGTTTCTTGAGCTCTGTATTGCTCTTGGTGCACTCCAGCAGCACCTTGCATATCTCGCAGGACAATTTGGGCTTTTCGTCCTTGACACGGGCTGGAAGTCTCCCTGATGCATCGCCTATCCCGGCCTCGCGGTTGGCCTTTTGTTGGGCGTTTCTAAGTGTCGCTTTTGAGGCCGGCATCTTCTTATGTTGACAATATTATTTGTACTGCTGCAACTAGAAGGGATCTCAAAATAAGCCATTGGCATTGGGCATGGGTGATGGTTATGGCATGCATGCCTAGTTCACGGAGGCAATTTATGCTAGTTACTTGATTTCTAAAATTACTAGATT